>JAJOOH010004326.1:0-113187 GCA_029582605.1 Solanum gracilifrons
AGTTTCATATTAAATCATCTTAAAATCATAAATAGAACTTCAATTCACCAATATAATGACTTTGAAAACATTTTTCCCATGAACCCATACCTAGAATAGAAAATAGAAGTTTTGTTCTTTGAAGACTTTTGAAACCCTTTTTAATGGACTCCTTGAAGGAAAGATAATCAAGGATCAAGGGTCACCATACCTTTGTTAAGATTCTCCAAGAAAATTGATGAAGAAACCACCTTCAAACCAAGCCCTAGCTCCAAGTTCTTGACCTTTTTAAATGGAGGATTGTAGAGAGACGAATATTTGAGAGGAGGTGGGTTTCTTTTTAATTCTAAGAGGAGTGACTTAAATGAAAGGAGTTGGGTCATAAAAAGGTCTTTTAGTTTCTAGGAAAGGAAAATAATAGCATAGGGTCAATTTTGGAAAAGGACTAGGGACCCATAAAGTCTTGACTTAAAAATGTTCACTAAACCCGGCTAAACTCGTCCTTTTGGACAATGCTTCATTATTTCGGACATAACTTTTTACTCCAAGGTCGGAATCGGTAAAACTCGGTGGCGTTGGAAAGAGGACTCAGAGAACTTTAATTGGATAGGTAAAGGTCCACCTAATTCATTTTGAGCTAAAAGATATGACCATTTAAAGTTGACCCTTACAACTCACTAGTTCAAATGACTAGTTTCCGAATGTCACGGTCATTTCTCATCATTTCATCAAGTTCTCAACTCCAAACTCACATGTGAGGCTCTAGTTTTACTAGTTCATTTTTAGGGTCGTTACACTACCCATAGACAGTCTGCTGAGAGCATCAACCACTACATTGGCCTTACTTAGTTACTAAAACATATACATATCATAGTCTTTGAGGAATTCAAGCCATCTCCTCTAATAAAGATTCAACTCTTTCTAGGTGAACACATACTCGAGGCTCTTATGATCTGTTAAAACATCAACATGAACACCATACAAGTAATGTCACCAAATTTTTAGGGCAAACACTACGGCTACAAGCTTGAGTTCATGAGTTGGGTAGTTCTTTTTGTGGACCTTAACTTGTCTAGAAGCATAAGATATGACCATACATTGCTGCATCAATACACAAGCTAGGATAACTATGGATGCATCAGAATAAACAATAGAACCATCTAAACCCTTTGGTAGAGTCAAGACATGAGTTGTAGTCAACTTTGTCTTCAGTTCTAAGAAGCTTTTCTCACATACATCTGACCAGTGAAACTTGACCTTTTTCTGAGTTAACTTAGTCAATGGGGAAGTTATGGATGAAAATCCTTCAACAAACCTCTTGTAATAACCTGTCAAACCCAAGAAACACTAATTTCAGTCAGAGGTGTGGATTTTGGCTAGTGTTTTACTGCCTCAATTTTCTGAGAATCTACTCGGATCCTTTCGTTGTATAACACATGACCAAGGAAGCTACTGACTGTAACCAAAATTCACATTTGTTGAACTTAGCAAATTACTGGAAATCTTTGAGAGTGTGCATAACAACTCTCAAATTAGTCGCATGCTCTTCCTCACTCAGAGAATATATAAGGATATCGTCAATAAATATAATAACGAAGAAGACTAAGGACTTTTTGAACTCCCTCTTCATTAAGTCCATGAAAGTTGTATGAGCATTTGTTAGTCCAATAGACATAACTACAAATTCATAGTGGTCATACTGAGTCTTGAAGGCTATCTTTGGGATGTCACAATCACTGACTCTGAGTTGATGATAATCGGATTTGAGGTCTATCTTAGAAAATCAACCATAACCCTGAAGTTGGTCGAACAAGTCATCAACCCTAGGATGGGATATTTCTTCTAGATTCTGACTTTTTTCAACTGGTGATAGTTAATGAACATTATGAGGGAATTATCTTTCCTTCGCACGAACAACACTGGAGCACCCTATGGAGAGATGTTAGGTCTGATGAAGCCTTTATCTAGAAGGTCTTTCAACTGTTCTTTCAATTTCTTTATCTCAGCTAGAGCCATCATGTAAGGAGGAACCGAAATGGGTTGGGTATCTGGAAGAAGATCTATTTCGAATTTCATTTCCCTTTTGAGAGGAAATCTGAAAAGATCTTCTTGAAACACTTCTGGAAACTCATTTACGACATGGACTGACTCCTGAGTTGGGGTTTCAGAGTTTAAATCCTTAACCCGAACAAGATAATAGATATAACCTTTAGAAATTATCTTCCTGGCCTTAAGGTAGGAGATAAATCGATCTATAGGCGCATAGATACTACCCTTCTACTCTAAGACTGGCTCGTTGGACACTGAAACCGAACGATCCTAGTTCTACAATTGACTAAGGAATAATAGAAGTGTAACCAATGAATGCCTAGAATGATATCAAAATCTACCATTTCTAACTCTATAAGATCTGCTGAGGTGACTTTTTGGGAAACTGTGACAGGGCAATTTTTGTATACCCATCTAGGTCTAACTGGGTCACAAACTATAGTAGAAACTGAGAAGGGTAATCAGAGAGTTTCTCGACTAACACCAATATTTACTACTATATACGGAGTTTTAAAAGAATGTGTAGCCCCTGAATCTAACAATGTATACACATCTAAATGGAAGACTCTTAGGGGTCGTTTGGTAGAGTATATTAGGAAAAATAATGCATGCATTAGCCTTGTGTATTACTAGTACTTTGTTTGGTACTCTTTTCCAACCTATGTATAACTAATGCTTGCATTAGTTATACACTCTATTGTGTATTAAGTTGTGTATTGCTAATACCATGGATTTCTAGGTATCAGCAATGCAATGGTTTTAATGCATGCATTAACTTAATTAAAGACTCAATTGCCCCTCAAAACTGTTTTTACATTTTTTCTATCATAATAGTGGAGGGTATCTTTGTAAATTAATTTTTTTATGCAATGCATGCTACTTTTTAATACATCAAACCAAACAACACATAAAAAATCTATGTATATTTAATGCAAGCATAACTAATACATACATTGCTAATGCAGGTATTACTAATACACTCTATTTAGCATTATTCTTATACACTCTACCAAACGACCCCTTAGTGTACTTGTGACAACATCGATGGAATCTTTCTGGTCCTAGAGAACCTGAAGAGCATACAACCTATTAAGGCGTTGACCGCCACCTGTACCATACAAGGAACCCTGCTTAGTGGGGTGACTTATTCGCGTTACTGAAGTAGTAGACGGAGCCTTGTTACCTCCTTGCCCTTGCCTAGAAGAAGGGAAATCCTTCAACCTATGACCAAACTGATCCAATCTAAAACACCCCTCTCTACCAGCAAGACACTCACCCTGATGGTACTTACCACACTTTAGGCAAGTTTGAAAATTTTGACTACCTGAAGCAATCCCCTGTGACCTAGAGCCTGATGCCCTACCTTTTTTATCATGTCAAAACCTAGGGGATGGAACACTATATTATGAAGGTGCTAGGGATGTAGATCATTGCTGAAACTGTGAGCGATTTCTACCGCTCGACGTTTGCTTAGAGTATTCATAATTTCCTCTTTTATCCTTGTGTTTGTCCTTATCATTCACCTAAGCTTATCTCCCTCAACCTGCTGAGCATGAGTCATGATTCTGGAGATATCCGCATTCCCTAACAACATAACATTCGTGCACTCGGTCTTTACCACATCAAATACTCCAAAAAAAAACTTGCTTATTTGGGCCGTCGAATCAGCAACCATATATGGAGCATACCTAGAGAGCTAAGTGAACTTCAACCTGACAGACATTGAACCCTGTTTCAAGTTCATAAACTCCTGAGCTTTAGCGTCCCTCAACTCTCTCGGGAAGAACCTGTCCAGAAAAGCTCCAGTAAAGCAATCCATGTCACAGGAGTTTTACTTTCACCACTGTTTTCCTTCCACTATGTGAGCCAAATATGACGCACATCCTTGAGTTTATAGGATACTAGCTCAACACTATCAGTACTAGTCATTTCATTACTCAAAGAATCTTTTTAACTTCATCAAAGAAGTTCTGTGGGCCCTCACCAAACTTCAACATAGAAATTCGGTGGATTCATACGAACAATGTCTCGAACCCTAGTTGCGGCTGATCCACCAGTGGTGTTAGCAGGAACTAAGCCCTGCTGATTGTTCTAGATGGCTATTTTTTGCGCCAATAGTTGGATTATGTTACAAAACTGTACATTCGTAACCTTATGATTCAGGACTTATGGACCTGCATAAGCATTGTAGGCATTACTATTCCATGTGTTATCTCTACAAGGTAACATGATCTAAAACAAATAACGACGGATTAGAAAGGAGAAACGAATCACAACTCACGCATGATAAGAATACCAAAGAAAGTGAAATTTTTCTTAAAACACTTGATAGATTCCCCTTCATAGATATGGCATTGTTCACACCCATTAAAGGGAATCTACTTAGTGCGGCTTTCAGACACTCTATGACTCTTGAGCCTAATGCTCAAATGCCAACTTTTTCACACCCCGAGGCTACCCCTAGACGTAACACGTGACCTAGAATCACAAGTGACCACAAGATAACCCTGAATATAGCATATATCAAGCATACTGAAAATAACTAAGTAAAACATATACTATTCAGAAACTAAAAACAATGGATATCTCAAATGGGGAAAAAACAAATGGTCTGAATATATAAAACATAACAAGAGTTTAGTGATGAGTAAAACACCACTTAACAACTCTAGTTGAATCTACTATTATGTCTGAAAAGCCTCTAATTAAATTGAATTGCTGGGACATACCCCAACTAAATTTAGAAAGACTTAAACTAAAAATAAAGACTAAAAGATAAAGCATGTTTATTGTCCTTGAAGTATGAGGACTCACCACCGAAGTTTTTGAGTGCCTGAATTAGCGCAAAGTATGCGTCAGTGCATAGAATGTAAAGATCATGAAAGATATGGTTATGCTAAGCTGAACAAAGTGTATAAACAGGACAATACACAACTAAGCAATGATATATTCTGTACAAGGATATAGATATGTACTGAAGTATAACAGAAAACTAAACAAAATGCAATGACCAAGTACTAATCATGAAAATAACATGCTGAATTGCATACTGAAGTAAATGCTGAAAACCTGGTCAATGCAATAAGAGTATGAATGTGGGAGCTACTATTAATCGACATAAACCAGGTGACCTAAACATGGAGTCCGATGTATATGCCCCATCGAAAGGATCCAATATATCTTGCCAGGGGTATAGAGGCATGAAAGTGGTGTGATCACTGAGTCTGATGCCCAACAAAGAGGACTTATAAGCCTACACAGACATGTAGTTTTGGGACTTTGAGGTACACTATTGTAAGGGCATTTGAATACCTTTGTTAAGCTTGATCTTGCATTTGAAGCAAGCATTGTGAGCTTGAGTACACTTGATAATGGTGAGTCACAATTTGAAACTTTGAGTGCATAATTGATCATTGTATGTGTAGCTTAAGCCTTTTGGGTGCATTTATGTTGAGTCTTAAGTAGCACTGTTTGTAGACATCCTTGTTGAATTGATTGATCTTGAGGTTTACTTGAGGACAAACAAAAGTTTAAGTTGGAGGAGTTGATGAGTCCGAGATTTCGAGTCATTTAGGGCTTTATTTTGATAGTATAAGTGTCCTCAAATGCCTAATTTATGCTCTAAACTAATGTTAAAGTGTTGATTTGCAGCATTAAAGGCTAAGGAGTAACGCAAGGACACTACCAGGCAAAGAGGAGCGAAAAAGCTGAAAGAGTGAAGAAAAATGATCCTGGTGATCACCAAGACCACTCGGTGAACCGTCGATTGGCTCTTTACCTCGCCCAAAGTTCCAGCGTGCCAGCCCTGGTGAAGAACCAATTTGGGGAAAGGAGTGGGCAGTTGGCGGATTGCGGAACGACTCTGTGACAACAACTTTGATCACCTTAGTTTACAGAACTCTAAGGACTGATGACCAATGTAAGTTCGCATGGATGGGAGCAAAGGGTGGATCGCCAAACCAGTTGGTGAGGCGCGACATACTTCGCCCAATGCCCTTTTATGGCCAAAATCTGAGCAACTACAAATTGAAATTTAAAATGAAGAGAAAAGAGTTCTGATAGTTCTGATCCCCAAGTTTTAGAGTTAGGGTTTGCTTTGAGGTTTTCAGTTTCCATTGTAGACTTTGAATATTTCTAAGATTAATTTTGAGGATTTGCATGTGGGTTTTTAAACTGAATCATTTTAGAGCATTGTGAAAACTTGGAGACTTTTACCCAGCTCATGGCTAATCTAGTTGGTAATTGTTTTTATCTTTTTATGATGTTTAGCTAAAACCCCAATTCTTGGGGTGTGATCATGTGATTATTGGCATAATTATATTATGGGTATTGTTATTTACTTACTTAAATTCTGAATTAAATTGGGTTTAATCATTAGCTATGTATTAATCTATGAATTATAGTTGGAAAGGCAATTCGAACTTATAGTTCGGTGTAACACCCCGGAAATTCAATGACTTAAGTTAGAGCCTCACCTTATGAATAATGACTTAAAAATAGTTAAAATGATGTTTATAAATCTAAACTAATGTAATTGACTTGGTTTGGAAGAGTAAAAATCTAAACGTCAAGAAACGACCACGACGTCCGGAAACTAGAGAAGAATGTGTTCTAGTATGTCCTTAGGTTTTGGGCGGGTTTCGGAATGTCGTATGATGGTATAATCGGGTGAAAAGGTTTAAAATAGGTAAATATATGTTCCTAGGGTCAAAATGTTTGAAGAGGACTCCCCAGGGCCACCCTAAGAGACCCCGAGGAGGACCCCAACCTTAGCCAAGCAAGCTGCCAAGGCAGCTTGCAAATTGCACTTAGAGGGAATAGAGGAGCGTCACACACTTTCTCCCCCAAAGAGAAAAAAGTCAGTTCGCGACACGGTCGTGTCGCGGACTCTACTGTCTCAAAGTTTAATTCCAAATATCTTCAGGGAACAGCTCCGCGTCGCGGACTTGTTCCGCGACGGAAATGCAGAAATTCAGAAATCTATTTTTACTTCATTAAAGAGTCCATTTAAGTGAGAGGTATTTCGGTTACTTTAGGGAACGTGCATATAATGATTTTTAAGTCAATTTATCTCACTTTTATCACTCAAACACAAAACCCCAAAGATCTAAACCTAAGGTTCCTCCTTCTCTCTATTCTTTCTCTCTTCTCAAGAAATCTATTGAAGAAGATTGGAACTCCAAGAAGAAGACCAACTCTCCAAGGTTTCAACTTGGATTTTCGTGGTTAATTTGACAATAAGGTATGGTTGCTTATCACTCTTGGGATTCCTTTCCCCAAGACGCTCCTTCAAGATGAATTTCAAAATCTCCAAATTGAAACTTTACAATTCGGGTCCTATAATCTATGGAAGCAAAACAAGCATGAAGCCAATCCATCCCCAATTTAACATCAAAGTCTAACATATCAAGTTCCACAAAATCAACCAAGGTGACTCTATTGGGAAATGATATGGGACAACCCCTATAGGCTCTTTTAGCAACTATGGAATCACCCACCGGGGTAGAAACCGAATATGGTTTATCTAAGACATCGGGAAGCATATCAAACTTTATAGCCACTAAAAGGGTTACAAAAGACAAATTGGCACTGGGATCCAATAATGCATACACATTTATTGAAAATATTTGTAGCATACCGATCACAACATCCGGAGAGCTCTCTTGATCTCCTCGGATTTGGAGAGCAAAGAACTGATTCTTCTTAGGAGCATCAGGATTTTGGCCACTTGCCTGTGCTTGAGAATTTTCCCTTCCTTGAGCCTTTAGCATAGGGCAGTCCCTCCTTATGTGGCCGCTCTTACCACAACCATAGCAATTACCAGTGCGAACTAGGCATCTGCCTTTATGTTTTTTATCAAACTTTGTACAAATCGGCTTCTCAACATAATGACAACCACCTCTTGCTTCTTGAAGCTTGGGGGTAGAGACTTTACCTTTGTTGACCCTTTGAGTGTTAGGAGGACCTTGGTTGGAAAACCTCTTTTTGAACTTTGGCTTGCTTCGATTTCAAACTAACCTTAGAAGAATTTCCAACATCGGCCCTTGACCTCTTCAATACTCTACCAACTCGCTTAAGCTTTTGCTTCTCAATTTGCTCGGCATGAACCATAAGGCGAGAAATGTCCGTGCTTTGGATTAGCATAGCCGACCTAAATTCATTCACCACAAGATCGGATACACTCATAACAAATTTTTTCATTGTAGCTCTAGAGTTCGACACCAAAGTAGGAACATGCTTTGACAATTGAGTGAACTTGAGGCCATACTCCTTCACACTCATACCCCCTAGACGGAGGTTGATGAATTCTTGCATTTTCCTCTCCCTTAGTTCCGACGGGAAAAACCTATCAAGAAAACCAATCTTGAATGTAGCCCAACTTATTGGACCCTCCCAAAAAATTTGTTATGGGTGTATCCGATCTTGTGGTGAATGAATGTAGGTCGGCTATGCTAATCACAAGCATGGATATTTCTCGCCTTATGGTTCATGACAAGAAAATTGAGGAGCAAAAGCTTAAGTGAGTTGGTAGAGAATTGAAGAGGTCAAGGGCCGATGATGGAAATTCTTCTAAGGTTAGTTTAAAATCCAAGACAAGCCAAAGTTCAAAAAGAGGTTTTCCAACCAAGGTCCTCCTAACTATCCAAGGGTCAACAAAGGTAAAGTGTCTACCCCTAAGCCTCAAGAAGCAAGAGGTGGTGGCCCTTATGTTAAGAAACTGATTTGTACAAAGTGTGGTCGAAAACATGAAGGCAATTGCCTAGTTAGCACGGGTAATTGCTATGGTTGTGGTAAGAGCGGCCACATGAGGAGGGATTGCCCTATGGTAAAGGCTCAAGGAAGGGAAACTATTCAAGCACAAACAAGTGGCCCAAATCCCAATGCTCCTAAGTAGAATCACTTCTACGCTCTCCAATCCCGAGTTGGTCAAGAGAGCTCTCTGGATGTTGTGACCGGTATGCTACAAGTATTTTCAATAAATGTGTATGCATTATTGGATCTCGGTGCCAATTTGTCTTTTGTAACCCTTTTAGTGGCTATAAAGTTTGATATGGTTCCCGATGTCTTACATAAACAATTTTTGGTTTCTACCCCGGTGGGTGATTCCATAGTTGCTAAAAGAGTCTATAGGGGTTGTTGTAAAGTTTCAATTTCCTAATGAACCCTTTTTAGAAGGGAAGGGAGGAAATTTCGTTCCTAGAGGAAGGATCATTTCATGTATAAAAGCTAGTAAGTTGATTTCTAAGGGTTGTCTCTATTATATTATGAGGGTCAAGGATCTTGAGTTCGAGATTCCTAATTTGGAGTCGATCCCCGTTGTGAAGGATTTTCTGGAAGTCTTTCCCGATGACTTACCCGGGATTCCTCCTGAACGGGAAATAGATTACTGCATAGATTTATTGCCGTATACACAACCTATTTCAATCCCTCCCGGATGGCCCCAGCGGAGTTGAAGTAATTAAAACCTCAGCTCAAAGATTTGTTGGATAAGCATTTCATCCAACCTAGTATATCTCCTTGGGGTGCACCGCTGTTATTTGTGAAGAAGAAGGATAGATCTCTTCGTATGTGTATTGATTACCGACACTTAAATAAGGTGACCATTAAGAACAAGTATTTACTCCCTAGGATTGATGACTTATTTGATCAACTTCAAAAAGTGAGTTACTTTTCAAAAATTGATTTGAGGTCGGGTTATCACCAACTTAGGGTGAGAGGTGTTGATGTTCCAAAAAAAAGCTTTCCGAACAAGATATGGTCATTTTGAGTTCTTAGTGATGTCCTTTGGTCTTACAAATGCCCCGGCGTCTTTCATGGACCTTATGAATCGAGTGTTTAAAAATTTTCTAGACTCATTTGTTGTTGTCTTTATTGATGACATCTTGATATACTCTAAAATAGAGGATGATCACATGAATCATTTGAGGATAGTATTGCAAGCCCTCATAGATCACCAACTCTATGCTAAGTTTAGCAAGTGCGAGTTTTGGCTAAGATTGGTTGCTTTCCTTGGTCACATTGTTTCTAGTGAGGGTATAGAAGTTTATCCAAAGAAAACCGATGTGGTCAAAAGTTCTTCGACATTGAGAACTTTATGCCAATTTTTCCAAGTGTGAGTTCTGGTTGAACTCTGTTGCTTTCTTAGGCCATATTGTATCAGATGCAGACATTGCGGTTGATACACAAAAGGTTAAGGCCATAAAAACTTACCCAGACCTATGACTCCGACTGAGGTTTGTAGTTTCTTAGGGTTAGCTGAGTACTACAGAAGGTTTGTAGAGGGGTTTTCTTCACTTTCAGCACAATTAACGAAGCTGACTCCAAAAACAGCTAGGTTCCAGTGGACTAAGGCTTGCGAGCATAGTTTCCAGGAGCTAAAGGATAGGTTGACATCAGCACCAGTTCTAGCATTGCCAGAGGGTTCAGAAGGCTATGCGGTGTACTATGATGCTTCTTGTTTTAGGTTGGGATGTGTTCTAATGCAACATGGTAAGGTTATCGCATATGCTTCAAGGCAATTGAGAAATCATGAGAAGAACTATCTGACCCACGATTTACAGTTGGATGCAGTTGCGCATGCATTAAAGATCTGGAGACACTATTTATATGGTGTTCATGTTGACAAATTCACATATCATAAAATACTTCAATATATCTTTAAACAAAAGGAGTTAAATCTGCGACAACGTCGATGGCTTGAGTTACTGAAAAACTATGACGTGGATATTTTATATCATCCAGGAAAGGCAAATGTGGTAGTCGATGCCCTTAGTCGAAAATATATGGGTAGTTTATCGCACTTAGGTGTTGAGAAGCAGGAGATAGCGCGAGAGCTTTATCAGTTAGCCAGCTTAGGAGTCAGATTGTTAGAGTCAGATGATAGTGAGGTCACAATTGAGGATACAGCTATATCATCTCTAGTTGTAGAGGTAAAATCATGACAACAAGAGGATCCTATCTTAGAGAAGTTTAGAGCTAAGGCTCAGGATCAACAGTCTTTAGCATTTGATATGGCAGAAGATGGAGCCCTCAGATATAATGGTCGATTGTGTGTTCCGAATGTTGCAGGGCTTCAACATCTAATTATTGAAGAGGCACATCATTCCTATTATTCTATTCACTCTGGTTCGACGAAGATGTGCCATGATATTAAGGGGATCTATTGGTGGCAGGGGATGAAGAAGGATCTTGCTGAGTTTGTGGCGCAGTGTCCTTACTGCTAACAAGTGAAGGTTGAGCACCAAAAACCCGCTGGGATAGTTCAGGAGATAGACATTCCTTTGAGGAAGTGGGAAGCAATTAATATGGATTTTTATTACAGGGTTACCTTGATCGCTTTGCAAGTTTGACTATATTTGGGTAATTGTTGATAGACTAACAAACTCAGCCCACTTCTTACCAGTCAGGGCTACTTTTTCGGCCGAAGACTATGCAGGGCTCTATATTAGAGATATTGTTAGGTTGCACGGTGTCCCAGTATCTATTATCTCTGATAGAGGAGGATAATTTACCGCCAATTTCTGGAAGTCCTTCCAGAAAGGATTAGGGACACATGTTAATCTTAGTACCGCCTTTCACCCTCAATCAGATTGCCAGGCTGAGCGCACAATTTTGGCACTCGAGAATATGTTACGCTCGTGCGCGCTAGACTTCAAGGGAAGTTGGGATGACCACTTGCCTCTTATTGAGTTCGCATACAATAATAGTTATCATTCGAGCATCGGGATGACACCTTATGAGGATTTGTATAGGAGAAAATATAGATCCCCCATTAGATGGTTTGAGGTAGGTGAGTCAGGGTGGATCGGACCTGACTTAGTCCAGCAAACAATAGAGAAAGTTAAGCTCATTTGAGAGAGGTTGCTAACAGCTCAAAGCCGATAAAAATATACTCAAATGTGCGACGAAGGGACTTAGGGTTTTGTGTCGATGACTGGGTATTCTTAAAAGTCTTGCCTATGAAAGGTGTTATGAGATTTGGCCAAAAAGGCAAGCTTAGTCCAAGATTCATTGGGCCATACCGAATCCTTCAGAGGGTAGGACAAGTGGCTTATGAGTTAGAATTGACTTCGGATATAGAATATGTTCATCATGTTTTCCATGTATCGATGCTACTGAAGTGTGTAGGAGACCCTTATAGGGTTGTCCCAGTTGAGGATGTTCAGATCACAAAGGATTTGTCCTACGAGGAAACTCCATTTGCCATATTAGACCGACAGGTCCGTAAATTGAGGACTAAGGAGGTGGCTTCGGTTAAAATATTGTGGAGATCAAGAATAGAGAAGAGGTGACCTGGGAAGCTGAGGATGGCATGAGGTCCAAATATCCTCACTTATTTCATACCCCAGGGTGATAGCATATCAATTTATATTAGTGAAGTAAGGTTAGATACCTATCCATTTTTTTTATTATTGCTTATTATTATGGTTGTTGTCGTTGTATTTTGTTTGCACTGTTATTGCGGAGCTATAGTGCTTAGCTATTTAAGCAGTTATGTGAGACGCCTAGGTTACAATTTCTGCGTTTCAGGTTATGGATAGTCGCATTCACAAATCAAACTTTGCCTATACTTTGGCAACTCCTAGGGACATGATAGTGTGAGTCAATTTTTTTTCATTCGGGGACGGATGTTTCTAAGGGGGGAAGAATGTAACACCCCGACTTTTCCAAAACGTCTAAATTAAGTGGTACCTTCATGGAAAGACAAAGAGGGTGAGTAATAAATTAAAAAGGATGTGGTATCTCATATTTTAAGCGTTCAAGGGTTTTATCTCAAGTTTTGAAGTTAAGTAAGTGGCAAAATAAAAGTTGGCGAAAGTTATCATAAGTTCCTTCTTAAAGATTTCTTTGAAATTTGGGTCAAATGTATTGGATATTTTCTCCCAATATATAAAGAGGTAGAAGGTATATTACCCATTAAATCGAAGGCCTATGAGTCTAATTTACAACGCACAAAAGCCCGTATCAAACGGACATCCGAGTAAAAAGTTGTGAGGGTTTTACTAGGGACTCCAGGGCAGAATCCAAGTCTGATCGGGGTCGGGTAAAGATATATGGTATGTCGGCTACTTATCGTTTTTAGCCCTGGAAACAGTTCATTTCAGTTCCAAAACCAGAGAGAAAGCTTAGGAGATGGTTTTTATGGAGTCCTAGTATAATGAAGGTTAGTTTTGATGATTTCTACCATTAAACATTGCCCCCGTGCCTAGAAACGTAATCCCTACACGTGGCAATCGTTTTTCCCTTATATTTGTTGCATTTGGAGTTGGTTTTTGAAGATATAAATTTGTAATTATTGGTGTTTCTTCAAGGTTTTAACTTGGTTAACTATGGTAATTATCTCTAGACTCTTTTATGATTGTCTTTATGATAGTCTACGAACGTTTCGACAAGTTGGGGCAATATGGCAAATCGACCGATATAAGATTATTTATCAGCTGTTTATAGGTACGTACCAGCTGTGTATATATAGTATTTGTGAAGTTTAGGACATAAGAAACAACTTTCGTGTAGGAACTACGGTCTTTCGAGCGTTCATTGGAAAGTTATGTTGAGGTTATTCCCTTTGTTCGACATGTTTCCTTAGATGTAGTTAACGTTGGTGATCTTGTAGATGTAATTGTGAATGGTTGGCTGATTGGGTGGTTATAACCCCTCATTTTAGGGACTCACGATCTGTTAAGAAAGACCCTAAGTTAAGAACGACTTAGAGATTAGTCATATATATATTGTTTATAGCTAAATTACTCGCCTTTAGCCTAGTTAATTGTTTGTTGTTTGGCCTTGGGGATAATGTCGTTAGCTGTTGAGCTATGAACTGCCTATGGGGGCTATCATGTTGTCTAATAGGACTATACTGTGCCTAGAAGGGCAATGAGTTGCCTACAGGTCTATATTGACACCTAAGAAGGCTATGTACTTCCTACAGGGCCATGTTGTTGCCTAAGAGGGCTATGAGTTGTCTATAAGCTACGTTGATGCCTAAGAGAGCTATGTGCTGCCTACCGGGCTATATTAATGCCAAAGAGGGCTATGTGATTGCGTACGGGGATAGGGGACTACTGGTAGGGGTATATAGGTTGATTGGCACCTTCCGGGCTTATAGGGGCCTGAGTAGGTGGTTTTGTGTGCTGTTTGTACCTGCCGAGCTTATGGGGGCTTGGTTACGTTGTTATTTTATTATTTTTGATAAGTTTAGATTTAGGAGCAGGTCAGTACACTTATCTTATCCTTGATTTATTTATCAGATTATTCCAGTATATTAGGAGACCTCATCATAGACTATTGCCTTTCATACTCTGTACATTAATTTGTACTGACGCCCCATTCCCTGGGGGCGCTGCATTCATGCATGCAGGTCCTGACAGACGACTGAGTAGACCTCCTCAGCAACATGATTAACTTTTATCCTGTTGGCTAGCCTCTTTCCTCCGGAGCTGCCAGAGTTGGGAGGTTTGTTACCTTTTGTTGCATATATGTTTATGGGTAGGCTGGGGCTCTGTTCCGCTAATTTTTACTACTCTTAGAGGCTTGCATACTAGTGTGTAGGGTGTATAGCTACGTTATGGCCATACTGGCCTATATGGTTAGTTTGCTGAAGCTTGTGACTTGTTTGATGTATTGTATTGATATATACCTGCTTTTAGTTTAGGTATAGATACCATGGTGGCCTCGATGGCCCAATCAGGACTTCTGTTCTACTTGGCTAATTATTTATATGATCTCCTCCGAGTAGCTGTTTCTTTTATAGATTAGTTGTCAAGGGCCTTGCCGGCCGATGACTTAGTTTTAACCCGAGATATACTTGTTTGAATTCTTTATTGCGTGTGGCTGCCATGCGCTAGTAGCAAATGGTTCAGCAGGGTCGGCTCAGGTCTGAGTTTTGGCATTAGGAGCTAGTTGCACCCCTTGAGTTTGGGGTGTGACAGAATGTGTTCTAGTGTGTCCATAGGTTTTGGGGAAGTTTGGGAGTGTCGTATGATGGTATAATCTGGTGAAAAGGTTTAAAATAGGTAAATATATGTTCCTAGGGTCGAAACGTTCGAATACGACTCCGAGGACCGCAACATTAGCCAAGCAATTGAAAATTGCACTTAGAGGGAATAGAGGCGCGTCGCGCACTTGCTTCCCCAAAGAGCAAAAAGTTAGTACACGATGATGTCGTGTCGCGGATTCTTGTGTCTCAAAATTTAATTCCAAATATCTTCAGGAAACAGCTCCGCGTCGCAAACTTGTTCCGCGACGAAAATGCAGAAATTCAGAAATCTATTTTTACGTGATTAAATAATTCATTTAAGTGAGGGGTACTTAGGGTACTTTAGGGGACGTGTATATAATGATTTTAAAGTCAATTTACCTCACTTTTATCACTCAAACATAAAACCCCAAAGATCTAAACCTAAAGTTCCTCCTTCTCTCTACTCTCTCTTTCTCTTCTCAAGAACTCCATTGAAGAAGATTGGAACTGCACGAAGAAGACCAACTCTCCAAGGTTTCAACTCGGATTTTCATGATTAATTGGTCAATAAGGTATGGTTTCTTATCACTCTTGGGATTCCTTTCCCCAAGAGGCCCCTCCAAGATGAATTTCAAAATCTCCAATTTCTAGGTTTCAATCCAAAAACGTGGGTCTTCTTTCTAAAGTGAACTTGATGTTATAAAATGACTTTGATTGATGTTATTTGAACAATTATGGATGAATTTATGTTGTATTGGTGGTTTCTTGAAGAATTTCCCATGAGACCCATGTTTCTCCTTGTTTTCCTAATTCTAACCCTAGTTTGTGTTGGATATTGATTGAAGACTATGAATTGAATGTGATGTTATGTAATTCATGTTTGTATGTTGATTCTACCCTAGGTTATGTATAATTTCTATGAAATTAGGGTTGAGTCTTTGAATGAAGCCTTGAAGGCTATGAAGGGAATATGTCAATTAATAATATTGATGTTGATTACGTTATTACTTCATGAATTACCTTGTATTATGTATTGGTTATGAATTTCTTGGTAATTGAAGTATGGATGTCCCATGAAGGGCAAGAAGTTATGAAGGTTGGTTCTTCTTTGAACTCAAGTATGAAAGGTGAATTACTTAGATTGTAATGATGCTATACCTAATGTGTTGTTGTGGTGTTGATGACTTTGTTTCCTCATCCTTAACCCTCTACACTTGAATTAGCTATGAAGTATGTATGTTACAGGTATGATTGCTATATGATTGAAAGGTAGTCCTCATGATTATAGTGTAATGTAAAGTGAAAGGTTTACTCACTTGCTATGTGTTTATAAAGTGAAAGGATCGTTACTCACTTATGAACACATATGAGCTATTATGATAAGACGTCTGCATAAGAGTCTAGTAAAGGCTTATGTGAACTTATGTTATGACTAAAGATGATTACAAAAGGGAATTAGATGCTTAGCACCGAAAGGGCATGTAAATGAGATGGGGGTCTCACGTTTAGTAAGTCCGGCTCCCCACATGTGTTTCCTCACCTTTAGCAAGTCTGGATTACCTACGGTATGTGTTATCTCATGAGATAGAAACCCCCACATTTAGTAAATTAGGGTTTCTAGAACCAATATCCTTGACCCTTAACTATGTGCCCACATAGGACTCTAGCTTAGTGGATCCACCTAGATAGCTATGTACGAATGGTTACACCTTAGGCAAGGGTTAACCCTCTCTTTTCGGTGTGGGAGTAGAACACCGGATTCCATGTAGCTCTCATGGTCTATGTCGGTTATTGCAATATTTCCCTTATGTAAAAGTAAATGAAGATATCAAAGGTGTGAGATCTTACTAGGGCTTTCTTAAGGGTTTATACATAGTGTAAGGGAGGGTATGGGACTTCTCTTGCACATTGCACTTGTGGGATCCTAAGAGATGGTAGTAGTCGTGTTCTCTTATGATTATGATTATTATGACTTATATATGTTGAAGCTATGTTATGTGTGATCATTATGAATGTGGTAAGTTATGATGAAATATGATCTTATGATGTATGCATGAAGTAGGTTGCTTAATGTGATACTTGTCTTTGAATAGGGTTATGGGGTTCTATTCTTTGCATTGCATTAGTATTATTTGGGTTGTCTACCTGTTGGGATGATATTATGTTGGTTTGGACTATGATACTTAATTTGTGTGCATATTGGATATACTTGGGAAAAAGCATGTTTTGAATAAAATGTCCTTTTATGCATGTTTCAATGTTTTTTTATGCATAGTAGTCATACTTAGTACGTGTGTTGTATTAACCCATATCTTCTCCCTTTTCCCAAACATTTAGGTTCGGGCCGTTGAGGATTCAAGCTTACTTTTCAAGACACTTGGAGTTGCTTCCCCAAGTTGGTGAGTCCTCAAGTCCGAGGACAATACCCTATGATCTATCTTCTATGTTTAGTTCTTTGCTTATGTTGAAAGACATTGTTGTACTTCTTATTTGCAAGACTTCTTATTGATGTAAGGGCTAAGTCCCATTTTCGATACTTCTATGTCTAGATGGTGCATTGTGACGAAGTTAAATTTTATTTTTCATATATGAAGTGAAGTTGAACTTCCAAAGTAAAGGTTTTAAATTTTCCGTGATTTTATTCTATGACACATGTTTTGACGAATGCTAAGGGCTTGTATAAGATCTCTTCGAGGTCAAATACGCTGGTAACGACTAGGGGGTGCTTTCGGGTCGTTACATTCGGGGCGGGCTTGCTTGAGAAATAAGTTTTAGAACTAAAGCTTTCGATTAAGGATTGTAGTTATTTGGTCTTTATGAGTTTAGCTCGCAAGAGTAAATCCTAAACTCGATTATACCTATCTAGCTCGAGAGAGTAGATGAATTAAGGTTTTGGGATTTTAATATTGATAAGCTTGTTGATGTTCGAGAGAAATCACATGAATCGTAGTAGTTGTTCAAGAGAAAGCTATTACACTTATAGTCTAGCCTACCTACTTAGATTTAACAATTCGTTAGTAATTTCAATTACCCATATAGAGAAATTAGTCTATAACCGATCACAACCCGAGAATTCCTCTTTATATTATGGTTTCCCCTGTTTTCATAGTTGTTTTGGTTGTTAATTGCCAATCTAAATCCACTAATCTGGCATTCGTTGTCAACCCCTTAGATTTGTCTATATATTTTCGATAATTTCTATTCCTATAACTGATTAGAACACATTTGTAACTTTGTAACTCAATTCGAACTTGTACCGCTCCATGTAGGTTCAACCCCAACTCTTCATTGGGTTTTAAACTAGATTACGATCACTTACACCTAGTATTGGATGAGGTGTAGTTGAGCATATATCAACTGGGAGCTTATCACCGCGCATGGATTAGCATTAGATGCCCTTTCAGTGATAGTGGAGGCGTGTGAGAAGAGTGGGTGCCAATCTGAGGATGTGACAAACTTGAGAGACAATATTACTAGTTTGAGACGTGATGTGGATGAGCTTAAATCCATTGATTTATCTATGTTCTTCAACACAGAGGACCTTCCCTAGGTCATGTGTTTAGAGTTGCTAGCCATTTTCGAGATTTCTCCGGCTACTACGACCGGATATGTTGTTGTGGCTGATGAGGATCTCGAGTATGATGCTCTCGAGACTAATGAGGAGGAGCTTGGTACCTGAGATTCAGCAGTGTATGATGATCTAGAAAACCTAGAGGGCGCGATAGTGCAAAACAACTTTGGAGTCCTTTCTTCAGGATATATCAATGGTGGGCTCTTGTGGAGTGAAGGATTAACCTGAGACGGGCACTGATGCCCAGATTGAGGGAGTTATTGATATGCATAGTTCACCTCAGGCTTAGCCCAACAGGAGGATCTTGACTCTCTTTCAGCTTTATTTATAGTCTTTTTATTTGTTTTACATTGAAGAGAATTTTTTGTTTTATTTGGCAGGGTGAGGTATCTTCATACGTGCCTCTTTTGGGTTGTTTTTGTGAGTATTTGATTTGTGATGGCTTGTTATGCTTATAATGTGTGATTTTGGCTTTTTGTTTTTAATGTGAATGTAGGTGGGTTTTTTACCCGATTGGTTTTTAATGTGAATGTTTGTTGGTTTTATATCCACTTTTGAAATTCCACCTCTAGATATTTGTGAATGTGGTTGTTCTCTTGCATATTTGGAGTATCAGTTGCAATGAATACCGATGACTTGTATAGTGCTCTTGATTGAACGAGATGTTTGTGCAATTCCAATAAGGAAAATTTGAGTTGCATAAGTCATGTGTGAACTCTTAGAATCTCATTGGGACTAATCAGTTGTTGAAATAAATCTTGTGATGATTGTTGCACATGTGCTGAAAATTGTACAATCTCTTGATGGTTGTGTTGAATGCCATGTGTGGTGCGACTGCCTTAAAATATATACTTGGTAATTCCTAAAACTTTCCCCGTTGGTCTAATTAACTAATGTACGTGAATGATAGAGATAATCTTAGGCATAAATTTTGAAGAGTGAACCAAATTGCTAGTATACCTCTTTGTGACCACCTTGTGAGAATGTGAACCTAACTTGAGACCGTTTGAACCTAACATTTTCTTTGGATGAAACATGAGCTCATTTTTCCTCTTCTTCCCATCACCTAAACCATTCATGAAGCATTGGTTCGTTTGAATAGCCAACTTATGCTAAAATCCTAAGTTGGGAGTGTGGTGAAAAAAGAGGGAAGTTAGTGAAAAGCTCCCCTTGATGAAGCATGTTGAAAAAGATGGAACCCTTCCATATAAAAAAAGAAAAGAGAGAAAAGCAAAAGAAGAAAAAAATTGAAAAACAAAGAGAATGTTGCAATAAAGTACGTGCAATGGACAAAAGAAATGGGGTATCCAATGAATTATGCTTAAAAGAGCATAGGGTGGATTGTGAAAATCAAAAAGAGTGAAGGAAATGGAGCAAAGTGAAATGCAAACCATGCTTCATGAAGATTGAAGTCACTAAGCCAACATGAGCGTACCTTTACCCTCAGCCCCGTTACAAGCCTTGAAAAACCATTGTGATCTTGATTGAGTTTAATGTCATGATGATTGGAAAATACGGGCAAGCCTATGTGTAGAATCATGCATGTGTTTATCTTTGAGAGTATGAGAGTTTCTTTTTTATTACTTAATTCTGAAATTTTGATGAGCTTTGTGTGAGCATGGAATCATTCTTGATGTGAGGGCATTTAAGTACTTTTGTTGAGCTTGAATATGCATTTGAAACAAGTATTGTGAGCTTCAGTTCTATTTGATGATAGATAGTCAAAGTTTGAAACTTGTAGTGCACAATTGTACATTGCATGGGTAGATTGAACCTCTTGTGCATTCATGTTGAGTCTTGAGTAGCACTATTTGTAGACATCTCTATTGAACTAACTGATCTTGTGTTTTACTGGAGGACAAGCAAAAGTTTAAGTTGGGTGTGTTGATGAGTCAGGGAATTCGACTCATTTGGGGATTAATATCTAGAGTTTTAGTGTCCTCAATGCCTATTTTATGCCCTAAACAGATGTTTAAATGCTAATTGGCAGCAATGAAGGCAAAAGAGCAAGGCAAGGACATTACCGGGTAAAAAGAAGTGAAAAAGCTGAAAAAAGCTGAAGAAATGAAAGACTGATGATCGCCAAAGCTACTCGGCGACTCACCGAGTGGCTCTTCAGCTCGCCAAAAATTCCAGCAGGCCAGCCCTTGGACAAAGACAACTCAGTGATTGAAAAGTAGAATTAGCAAACCGCCTACTAGATCAGCGAAGGAAGTTCTGATAGCCTAAAGTCACATAGTGAAAGTGTGGAAAAGCCAAGCCAAGAAGGCGAGGAAAAGTAGCACTCGACAATTCACCGACTGGGTCAGTGAAGCTCGACTTACTTCGCCGATTGGCTTCGAAACTAAAAATCTAGTAGAGTATAAATGCAGTTTTAAAAAGGGAGTTCTGAAGTTTTGGGCGATAGTTCTGAGTTTTTGAGCGTTCCTACATTGGGTGTTTGATCCCCAACACTGCTCTTTATGTTTTTGAGTAGAGATTTAGGGTTTTATTGTTTTTTAACTCAATTCAAGCATTTGGAAGACTTGTAGATTGTTACCGAAGCTACTGGAAAACTTAGTTGGTAACTATTTCTTGCTCTTTACTATTTGTAGATAAAACCCCCATTTTTGGGGGTGTGATTATCTGATTGAATTCTTGAATTAGTTTATGGGTGTTAGTATTTACTGATTTAATTGTTGATTTGAAGAGGATTCAATTATTAGTTGAGTTTTAATTGATGAATTGTAGTTGCAAATGCAATTATAGCATAGTATTCTAACCTTGCTTGAGAAAGAGGTTTTAGACTTAAAACTATTAATTGATTATTGTAGTGATTGGATTATTGTGAACTTAGCTTGAGAAAGTGGGTGTAAATTCAATTCTACCAATCTAGCTTGAAAGAGTAGATTAATTGAGGTATTGGGATGTTTATCTTGGTTATGCTTGTCAAGGTTCGAGAGAACTCACTTGATTCGCGATAGTTCATTGAGAAATACCTATTGCACTTAAAGCCTACCATACCCCCTAAGATTCAACGAATTTTAGTACAATAATAATCACCCATATAAAGAAATTGGTGTTCAATCGATCTCATCCCCAAGGATCCCTCTCTAGTTGATTACTTATGTTTGTTCGTAGTTGATAATTGTTCACTCTAATCCTCCCAATTTACATAAATTGTGAACCCCTTCCATTGACTTTAATTGCTTCGAATATGTCTACTTCTACAATCAATTAGAACACACTTTTAACTTCGTATTTGAATTCTTTACCATATCACTCCCTACGGGATCGACCCCAACTCCTCATTGGGTTTATACTTTATTGCAACCGCCTACACTTAGAATTTGATGAAGTGTAGTTGAGAATTATCATTTATCATAGGATAGCTCCTTAGACTATGCGTGAGAAAACCATTCACCATCCATGATCTTTTCATAATAGCTTTTAAGGCCCATAGTCATTTACTTCATGATAGAAATGCCATACTACTAATGGAAATAAGTTTTGAAGTCGTGATCTATAATAATTGATGGCATATCCGGATACCATAGTAATCAAGACCTAATTTAGGAAAATAGCTCGAAAAGCATTGAGGGCAAGTCTCGATGGCATTCATGTCATGTGGCCAAGCTTCACAAAACATATAGATCTCTTCATCTATAAGCTTACTTGAGTCATAAACATACTTCCATAAACATGCATTCTTTTCAATAATTCATAAGCTTCATCATGTTTTCAAAGTCAATGCATCCTCAACTTCATTGACATAAATCTCATCAAAAGAACATGCATATCTTCATAAATTCATCTTTCATTGTTTATAATCAAAATTATGGATTATGCATGGTTTAATGGGAAATAAATATAAAAACATGCAATTACTTCAATTCATGCATAAAAATTCATAAAACAATCAATTGGATCGACATTAAAAGGAACCCATAACATGGAAAAAAAAGCCTAACTTCAATTGGGGATTTCTAACTTCAAAATTGGAGAATTTAGGAACCCTATGAAGTAATGATCTCCTTAGGTGAGCACTATCATACCTTGGAGTTCAAAGCCCTTAAGCAATTGGTGAATTGAAAACTTGATCTTGAAACCCTAACTTGACTTCTTCTTCTTCCTTAGAGAGAGAAATCTTTAAGAGGATGACTTGATCTTCTTTTGGGAATTTGAGAGAATGTATTGAATTTGGTGATTTTTGGGGTAAAAGTGATTATAAAGGGCTTTGGGTAGAAGGTAAAATGACGTAGTATTGACTCAGTGAAAGGCCTAAACGGATCATCTAGGGAACCACGACCCATCAAGGGGGATCGTGAAGAATGATCTGTCTGAGAAGACTTCACTATTTTAGGAATAGCGGTTTACTCCAAGCTTGGACATAGGCAAACTCGGTGGCATTGAAAAGAGGACTCACTATCTTTAATTTAATAGGTCATTGGCCACCTAATTAACTTTTCACTAAAAGATATGATCGTTTGAAGTTGACCCTAAACTCTAAGTCTAATAAATCTCCTTCACAGACGACCTCACTGTTAGTGTGGGGTTTCACGGGCCATTTAGATGCCCGTGGTCCTTGACCAGTGACTAGTGGAAGACCCTTTCTGATTTGAACCATTTGAGGACCCCTTTGAGGACCCTTTGACGACCCATCAACATCACCACGGGCCATCTGGACGTCTTTCAAGGTAGAACCCTTATGGGGCAGGTTCTAGAAGACTTCATGAGCCTACCAAACAACCGTAGTCCCCTTCACCGCCCGTCTAGGGCTCTGTGAAGGGTTCCACGGTCCCCTTTTGGGATTGTGACTTGCCCTATTGAACCCTTTCTATCCTTTCTCATATTCGAGGTGTTATAATATGTCACCCTTGGGAACATTCATCCTCGAATGGAACTCAAACTGTCACGAAAAGAGTAGGACATAAACTAACAACCCAACATTAATGCAAGTTCATCAAAATGCACATAACTAAGGAGGAACCTCAACTCCAAGCTAAAACATATTCAAAACATCAGTTCATAAGGTTTATATGCAACTCATATTCAAATGCACATAAACATGAAGTAATCAATTAAGCTAAATCATATCTTTAAAAATAATTTTTTTCATGAGCAAGCATGCCTGAGGAAATATGAGAATGACTAAGACACACGAGTCCTAAAGAGTGAACAATGAGGGGCTAAGTTCTCGAGGTAGACCTGAAGATAGAAGGAAAAAGATAGGGATACTAAGACATCACATCGCCTCTGAACTTTCACATTCCAAACCATAACAAGGAACTCTTCGCAAATCAACATAGTTCTACTCATGTACCAACCATAAAGCATATTATCTCCCCCTTTGGATCAAACCCCACTAATCTTTTCAAATCTATCTCCCTCATTCCCAAGCATAACAACAAAGTCTTAACATTTACTGAACCATTAATACAAGTACACACTTAAGAAGATTCCAAAACGATTTCAAGGACTAGTCCAAACACAATCACCATACATGGATTTTTACCGTATCCAATTAAACACTCAATATCAATCAATGTGTAACCACAAGCTAAAGGACCATAACTTACCAATTACCACATATGGGAAACCCTCATGATCTTGTCTAGTTTGAAGAACATAAAACCTATCTTGTTTCCAACCACCACTAGGACCTTAAGAAGGGTAGGTATAAGCCCGTCGATGATTATCTACCTTATTTCTAGCAATCAGAGAACAATTCCTTATCTTATGATCCATCTTTCCACAACCAAAACATGCATTTGAACCGGCTAGTTACTAACCCTTATGTCTTCTCCCATACCCCCGACACTCAGTCCACATTTTCTCTCTAGAACCCTGTAACACCTTAGTATTTGGAAGAGCTAAATAGAAAGAACTAAATTGGAAATAGCAAAATCTGAAATTTTTTAAGTTACGCTTAAGTTATGTGTTTTGGGTCAACTTCAAACGACCATAACTTTCAGTAAGGAATGAGTTAGGGAACTCATAAGATATTATATAAAAGGTCTTAGAATCCTCTTTCCAACACCACCGAGTTTATTAATTTTCGAGCTCGTATGAGAGAGATATGATTGTTAGAAGTCATGTCGTTCAATTATGGAAAGTTACCCAAAAATATCAGGGGTATTTTGGTCTTTTCCTTACCCTTTCAGACTTAAGCATTTTTAGTAAATAATTAGGGGTCTAAACTGATTTGGTCCAGTTTAACCAAACCAAAATATGCTTGTGGTTTTTAGAGGAGTTCAAGAAGAGGAGAGAAGGAAAAAAGTTCTTATTAAGAAATTTTCCAAGGGCTTAATCCCTAAGAGGTATGTGAGTTCTCATAGTCTTGGGTTCGTTCAACCACATGCCAATCATGTTATTTTCAGCGAAATTTCATTCTTGAAGTTGAAAAGTTTGAGTTCTTGATTAGTTCTTGAAGGATTGTTTCCGTTCTTGAATTAGGATGAGTTTGATGATTTCTTGAAGTGATCGTTTGGAGTTTAAGAGTTGTTTTGAGTAGATTCTTGTGTACTTTTATTTGGTATTAGAATCTAAGTTATTGGAGAAGAAACCATTCAATTCTAGGTGAAGTGCAGTTAGAAAACGAATAAGAAAATTTTTCTGAAACTTTTGGACTCAAGCTGGTGCTGGCGCGCCGCTCCAACAGTGCGCCAGAAAGTGGTGTCTGTAATTTGGCTCTTGAGGTGCCGTGCCACTCAGTGCGGCCCAACTTCTCTCCTACAGTTCAGGGTCTGGTGCCCTGCGCCACTCCGTGCGTCATGGTCACCAGGTCCTCTACCCTTTCAACCTTCTTTCCATATGAGTTCCCTCAAATCGTACCTATGTTTTCTAATTGATTTCTACACTCCAAGGTACGTCTAAATATCGAGATATTATCCATAACATGAGATCATAAACTTGAATTCATAATTCATAATTCAAATTCAAGGTAGAGCTAAGAGTCAAGTCTTGAGAGTTCTTCGAGTCATTTTAAGAAGTCCTTTAAAAATTGTTCTAAAACTTGTTTTAAATGACTTGAGCACATAGTTGAGGAAGAGTAGAGATGAGTTCATTTTCTTTAAAATGATATATGGGATCTAATTACTCCGAAGTGCAAATGTTTTTACATTTAAGAAGAGAGGATACACCAATTTCCAAAGAATTCATGAATAGTTTTCAATAGTATCTCTTTTTAGAGAAACCTTTTGAGTAATAATCGCAATGTTGAGGAAGATTAAATGTTTTCTTGAAAAAATAATGAGCTAAGTTATATTTTTGGTGTATATTGAGCACCGATATGGGGGAAACTTCTAATAACTCATAGCCCCATAAACCAGTAGCCAACGTGGATAGAAAAGGGTCATATTTTTAGATGATTCCTTTATTATTTTTTATTATAGACTAGTGGATCCACTCAGCTAAGGAGTTCTATACCCCAACAAAGTATAGAACAGTTCTGGTAGCATGGGCTAGACGTTGTACCATCTCATAGCTCATAGTGATGGTTGTCGATTAGAGAATCTCCCAACAGTTGCTATTTTTTATTTTTGCATACAAACAAAGTTTATATTGTATTTTCCAATACACTAAGTTGTTATCTACTGTTTTAAAGCTTTTGTTTATACTTCATTATGCCAATTGCTTTATAATGAAATGAGGTTGAGTTGAGTTGAGAAGAGGTAAGTGTTTCTTCAGTTCTAGTTCAAGCTTATGTCTTGTTTAGATTTCCTCTCACATGCTCTTACATTCCATGTACTACCATCATTTTCTTGCATCTTTTATGATGTAGACACAGGTAACCATGATCAATATCCAGCGCTTTGTTTACCAGTTGAGCTTAGAAGTTGTTGATGAGCCTCCTTGCTTCCGGAGGATCCCTTGTTTACTTTCAATAATTTCATTTTGTTATTAGGAAGTCGTGGGTCTTATCTCAACATCCATCTCAGTTAGTAGAGGCTTCATAGATAGATAGACTGTAGTTCATGAGTCTTTTCATTTTCAGTTGTTTATGTTGAGACTTGAGTTGCCACTTCTGCTAGTTGAATGTTTATTTCTAAGACATTCTAAGTTTACTTTTGAGACAAGTTGAGTAAAGCTTATATTTGATTTCATTTATTGATGATTAAGTCTTCCGCTGAAAGTTTAGCCAGGCCAAGGGTTCACTTAAGGCCAGCAATGGTTCTCGAGTGCCGGCAACGTATAGGGTATAGGCTCGGGGAGTGACAAACATAGTATCAGAGCACAGAGTTCAAGAGTCATAGGGTGTCTATGAAGCCGTGTCTATAGGGTCCTAGTCATCGGTGTGAAATGCGCCACATCTATAATTAAGAGGTTGCAACATTTATGAACTATCTAACATTTTTCATACTATTTTTTGTGATAGAGTTCATCTCTATAAAAGTTTCTTTCTAACTCGTGCTTGCGCGTATCTTTCAGATCATGCCTCTACAAAGAACAGTCTGAGGTCGTCCTGCAAGGAGGAACGTTGAGGATCAAGGGGTACCCAATGCACCTAAAGTGCAATCCCAAGGTGAGGTCACAAATGCTGAGTTTCGAGATGCTATCTAGATGTTGAGTCAAGTGGTTACCAACCAAGCTGGCCAAAAGAGAGAGGTTCAACAGGATGTGGTTGATACGTCTAGAATTCATGAGTTCTTAAGGAAGAATCCTCCAGACTTCACTGGTTCAAGTGTCACCTAGGATCCACAAAACATTATGGAAGAACTACAGAAGGTTTTTGAGATTATGCATGTTACTGATGCTGAGCGACTGGAAGTAGTTGCATACCAATTGAAGGGTGTTGCTAGAATATGGTTTGACCAATGGAAGAAGAATAGAGTTGAAGGTGCACCAATTGTGAGATGGGCGGTGTTTGAGGAGGCCTTCATGGGGCATTTCTTTCTCTGCGAACTGAGAGAGGCCAAGGAAGGGAATTCCTCACTCTTAAGCAGGAATACATGAGTGTGCATGAGTAAAGTCTTAAGTTCACCCAACTTTCCCGTTATTCCCTGGAGATGGTTGTTGACATGAGGAGTAGGATGGTCTGTTCGTTGCTGGGTTGGTTCGTCTGTCAAGTAAGGAGGTCAAGGCAGCTATGCTGATAAGAGATATGGACATAAAAAGACTTATGATCCATATGCAATAGGTTGAGGAAGAGAAGCTGAGGGATAGAGAAGAGTTTTGAAATAAGATGGCAAAGACATAGGAAATGAGTCTGGGCAGCAGAAGAGTAATGCAAACCGGTCTTCTTTTCAACACAAGACAAAGGGACATGCTCCATCATCTTCTAGTGCACATGCACCAAAGAATAGAGGTGAGTTCAAAAATCTGAATTTGTAGAGTTTCAGAGCTAGAGCTGCATAGTCTCAGTGTAGTGTGGCACAATAAGGTAATGGGACTCCTACATGTGCTAAGTGAGGCAGGACCCACTCATAAGTGTGTCGTGATGACTCCACTGGTTGTTTCAAGTGAGGTAAAAATGGTCAATTCATGAGAGAGTTCGCAAAGAATAGGCACGATAGTGGTAATGGGGGAAATAGAGCCCAATCTTCTTTAGTTGCTCCACCAGACAGAGTTGCGCCTAGAGGGGATACTTCAGGAACTAGTGAAGGATCAAACCGTCTATATGCTATCACTAGTCACCAAGAGCAAGAAAATTCGCCAAATGTTGTCACTAGTATGATCAAAGTCCTTTAGTTTGATGTTTATGCTTTGCTAAATCTAAGAGTGAGTCTATCTTTTGTGACTCCTTATATTGCCATGAATTTTGATATTCTTCCTGAGCAACTTCTTGAGCCCGTAAGTGTTTCTACACCTGTTGGTGAGTCTATTCTAGCTGAGAGAGTTTATCGTGGTTGTATCATTTCCATCAATCACAAGGACACCATGGCAAACTTAGTCGAGTTAGACATGGTAGATTTTGATATTATTCTAGGTGTGGACTGGCTTCATGCCTATTATTCCTCAGTTGATTGTAGAACTCGAGTAATTATGTTCCAGTTTCTTAATGAGCCAGTTATAGGGTGGAAGACCAGTTCAACATCGCCTAATGGTCATTTTATTTTGTATCTTAAGGCTAGAAAGTTAGTTTCCAAGGGGTGCATCTATAACTTAGTCTGAGTTAATGATTCTAGTATTGAGAGACCACATATTCAGTCAGTTTTAGTAGTGAGTAAGTTTCCAGATGATCTTCTCGAAGTCCCTCCTGATAGAGAAATGGACTTCGTTATAGATATTCTTCCTAATACTCTTCCTATCTCTATTCCGCCATATAGAATGGCTCCAGAAGAGTTGAATCACGTAAACGAGCAGTTGAAAGATCTTCTTGAGAAAGGCTTTATTCGACTAAGTGTCTCACCTTGGGGAGCTCCGATCTTATTTGTGAGGAAGAAAGATGGTTCACATAGAATGTGTATAAATTGCCTTCAGTTGAAAAAGGTTACTATTACCAATAAGTATCCTCTTCCGAGAATTGATGATCTTTTCGATCAACTTCAGGGTGCCACTTGTTTTTCTAAGTTAGACATCAGATAAGGCTATCATCATTGAGAGTAAGAGAAAGTGACATCCCTAAGACAACGTTCACGAGCCGCTACGGTCATTATAAGTTTCTGGTTATGTCCCTTGGCCTAAGTAATGATCCTGCAACATTCATGGATCTTATGAACCGAGTATTCAAGCCTTATCTAGATATTTTTGTTATCGTATTCATTGATGACATTCTAATCTATTCGAGGAATGAGGAAGATCATGCTAGTCATCTCAGAGTAGCTATTCAACTCTCAGGGATAGGGATTTATATGTTAAATTTTCCAAGTGTGAATTTTGGCTTGAGTCAGTGGCTTTCTTAGGACACATTGTTTATGGTAAAGGTATTCGAGTTTATACTCAAAAGACTACGGAAGTATAGAATTGGCCAAGACCCAAGTCTCCAACTGATATTAGGATTTCTTGGGATTGGTTGGTTATTATAGAAGGTTTGTCGAGGGTTTCTCATCTATTTCTTCCCTGTTTACCAAGTTAACTCAGAAAATAGTTAAGTTTCCATGGTCTGAAGCGTGTGAGAAAAGCTTTCAAGAATTCAAAACTAGGTTGACTATTGTCCAGTATTGACCTTACCGAAAGGTATGCAAGGTTTTGTTTTCTATTGGGATGTGTCCAGAGTTGAACTGGATTGTGTATTGATGCAGAATGGCAAGGTTATAGCTTATGCCTTCAGACAACTTAAGATTCACAAGAGGAATTACCCAACCCGTGATTTAGAGTTGGCTGTTGTAGTATTCGCATTGAAAATATGGCGTAATTATCTTTATGGTGTTCATGTGGATGTGTTCAACGATCACAAGAGTTTTCAATATGTGTTTAGTCAGAAACAGCTTAATCTCAGACAAAGAAGGTGGTTGGAGTTACTCAAGGATTATGATATGAATATTCTCTATCACCCAAGTAAGACTAATGTTGTTGTTGATGCCTTGAGTAGGTTTTATATGGGTACTTCTTCCCATGTTGACGAAGAAAAGAAAGAGTTAGCCTAAGATGTGCATAAACTTGCACGATTAGGAGTCCGACTGATGGATTCGAATGAATGAGGAGTAGTGGTGATGAACGGGGTAGAATCATCGTTAGTGTCTGAAGTGAAAGAGAAATAAGACCAAGATCCTATTTTGCTTGAATTAAAGGAAAATGTTCATAAGCAAAAAGTGATGGCTTTTGAACAAGGGGGAGATGGTGTATTGAGGTATCAAGGTAGATTGTGTGTGCCAAGGTTGGATGAACTCCAAGAGAGGCTAATGGAGGAAGAACATAGCTCCAGATATTATATCCATTCGGGTTCCACAAAGATGCATCGTGACTTGATAGAAGTATATTGGTGGAATAGTATGAAAAAGGGTATTGCATAGTTCATTGCAAAGTGCCCGAATTGCCAACAGGACAAGGTAGAGCACCAGAGGCCAGCTGATATGGCTCAGAATATAGATCATCCGGAATGGAAGTGGGAGATGATCAATATGGATTTTATTACGAGTTTGCCAAGGTCTCGCAGGCAGCATGATTTGATTTGGGTGATTGTAGATCGAATGACTAAATCAACCCATTTCTTATCGGTAAAGACTACTTTTTACAGCAGATGATTATGCCAAGTTATACATTCAAGACATAGTCCGACTTCTTTGAATTCCAGTGTACATTATTTTAGAAAGAGGTGTCCAATTCACCGCACAATTTTGGAAGTCCTTCCAGAAAGGTTTGGGTTCCAAGGTAAATTTGAGTACTTATTTTCATCCTCTGATGGTCAAGCAGAGCATACGATTCAGACTTTAGAGGATATGTTAAGACTTTGTGTGATCGACTTCAAGGGTAGTTGGGATGATCACTTACCTTTAATAGAGTTTGCTTACAACAACAATTACCACTCTAGCATCAAAATGGATCCTTATGAGGCTTTTTCTGGGAGAGGATGTACATCCCCTATTAGATGGTTTGAGGTTAGTGAAGCTCGGTTGATAGGACCAGACTTGGTTCATCAAGCTATGGAGAAACTGAAGACTATTCAAGAAAGGTTTAAAACAGTGCAGAGTCATCAAAAATCATTTACTCATGTTAGGAGAAGAGACTTAGATTTTGAAGTAGATGATTGGGTTTATTTGAAGGTTTCACCCATGAATGGTGTTATGAGATTTGGGAAGATGGGGAAGCTTAGTCCCTAGTATATTGGTCCTTATAGGATATCCAAGAGGATTGGCAATGCAGCTTATCAGTTGGAGCTACCATCAGAGTTAGCACCGGTTCATCTGGTATATCACATTTTCATGTTGAAAAAGTGTATGGGTGATCCTTCACTTATCATACCTACCAAAGATATTGATATTAATGATGTCTTATCTTATGAAGAGATTCATGTTCAGATTCTAGATCGTCAGGTTCGCAAGTTGAGAATCAAGGAGGTAGCATCAGTCAAGGTTTTGTGGAGGAATAAATTTGTCGAGGAAGCTACTTAGGAGGCTGAGTAAGATATGATGAAGAGATACCCACATCTCATTGAGTGTGGAGAAATTCCAAATTAAGGTACTAATCATTTTCTTGACATTTATTTTAGTTGAAATGTTGTGTTACTTTGATTATTGAGTGTTTGAGCTAGGTGTTTATTTTATCACCTTTAGCCTATTAGATTAATCTCATGCAAGGACGAATATTCCCAAGGAGGATATATTGTAATACCTCAGTATTTGAAAGAACTAAATTCGAAATAGCAAAATCTAAAATTTTTCAAGTTATGCATAAGTTATGAGTTTTGGGTCAACTTCAAATGACCATCACTTTCAGTATATGATGAGTTAGGTGGCCCATAAGATATAAAATAAAAGGTCTTGTAATCCTCTTTCCAACTCCACTGAGTGTAGTAATTTTCGAGTTCGTATGAGGGTGATATGATTGTTTGAAGTGAGGATGTTCAATTAAGGAAAGTTACTAGAAAATATGAGTGGCATTTTGGTCTTTTCCTTACCCATTCAGATTTAAGCATTTTTAGTAAATAATTAGTGGTCTAAACTAATTTTGTTCAAATTCCCCAAACCAAAATACGCTTAGGGTTTTTAGAGGAGTCGAACAAGAGGAGAAAAGTTCAAGGTGTTTATCAAGATTCTTGAGTTTTGTTGTAAATTTCGACAAGGGTTTGATCCCTAAGAGTTATGTGATTTCTCATAATGTTGGTTTCGTTATCCCACACGCCAATCATGTTATTTTCAGCTAAATTTCATTCCTGAAGTTGAAAAGTTTGAGTTCTTGATTAGTTCTGGAAGTATTATTTTCGTTCTTGAATTAGGATGGGTTTGATGATTTCTTGAGGTCATTATTTGGATTTTAAGAGTTGTTTTGCGTAGATTCTCGTGTACTTTATTTTGGGTATTCTAATCTAAGAGATTGGGGAAGAAACCATTCGATTCTAGACAAATTGGGGTTAGAAAGCGAGTGAGAAAATTCGTCAGAAAATTCATGATTGTGGCGCGCCAGCAGTGTGCCAGAAAGTGGTGTTTGTAGTTTGGCACCTGGGGCGTCGCGCCACACAATGCTCTCCAACCTCCCTTCTGTAGTTCAAGGTCTAGCGCCCTGCGCCACTCAGTGCGCCAGGGTCACCAGGTCCTCTACCCTTTCAACCTTCTTTCCATATGAGTTCCTTTGAATCGTACCTATGTTTTCTAATTGATTTCTACACTCTAAGTTACATCTAATTTTGAGAGATCATCCATAACATGAGATAATAACCTTGAATTCATAATTCAAATTCAAGGTAGAGTTAAGAGTCAAGTCGTGAGAGTTCTTCGAGTCATGTTAAGAAGTCCTTTACAAATTGTTTTAAAACTTGTTTTAAATGACTTGAGCACAGAGTTGAGGAAGAGTAGAGCTAGGTTCATTTTCTTTAAAATGATATATGGGAACTAAGTATTCCCAAGAGCACATCTTTTTACATTTAAGAAGAGAAGAAACATCGATTTCCAAAGAGTTCATGAACAATTTTCAGTATTATCTCTTTTTATTGAAACCTTTTGAGTATAATCTCAAAGTTCACAAAGAGGAAATGTTTTATTTAAAACATAAAAAGCTAAGTTATATTTTTGGATTAGTATTGAGCACTGATATGGAGGAGATTTCTAACAACTCACAGCCCCCCTAAACCATGTACCCAACGTTGGTAGAAAAGGTTCATACTTTTGAGATGATTCATTTATTGCTTTTCAGCATAGACTAGTGGATCCACTTAGTTAAGGAGTTCTATACCCAAGCAAAGTATAGGACAATTCTCGCTGCGTGGGCAAGACATTGTACCATCACGTAGATCATAGTGATGGTTGTTGGTTAGAGAATCTCCTAATAGTTGCTACTTTGAATTTTTACATACAAACAGAGTTTATTGTATTTTCTAATACACTAAGTTGTTATCTACTGTTTTAAAGCTTTTCTTTATAATACATGATTTCTATTGCTTTATAATGAAATGAGGTTGAGTTGAGTTGACAAGAGGTAAGTATTTCTTCAGTTCCAGTTTAAGATTATGTTTTGTTTATTTTTTCTTTCACATGCTCGTACATTCCATGTACTGATGCCATTTGGCCTGAATCGTTTATGACGCAGATACAGGTAACCAGGATCAGCATCCAGCGCTTCGTTAACCCAGTTGAGCTTCATAATTGTTGGTGAGCCTCTTTGCTTCCGGTGGATCCCTTGTTTACTTTCGGTCATTTCATTTTGTTATTAGGATGTTGTGGTTCTTTTCCCGATGTCAATCTTAGTTAGTAGATGCTTTATAAATAGATAGACAGTAGTTCATGATTCTTTTCCTTTTTCAGTTGTTTATGTTGAGACTTGAGTGGCCACTTTGGCTGGTTGAATGTTTGTTTCTAAAACATTATAAGTTTACTTTTGAGACAAGTTTAGTAAAGATTACATTTGATTTGATTCATTGATGATTAAGTCTTCCACTAAGAGTTTAGCTAGGCCAAGGGTTCGCTTGGGGCCAGCAATGGTTCTCAAGTGTTGGCCACGTCCAGAGTGTAGGCTCGGGGAATGACAAATCCTTACCTTAAGAATGAGTACCTCCATCAGACCTTGAATGTGAGAAATCACCATTATCCTTTCTTTCCCTCTTTGAATCTCTAGTTTTCTCCTTAAGCTTTTCTTCTTCTATTTTTTGTGCCTGAACCATAAAATGGGAGACATCCATCTCCTTAACAAGAATGGTGGTTAGGCATTCTTTGACCACTAACTCGGAATCACCCGACACAAATTTACTTATCATTGCTCTTTGATCGGCAACTATAGTTAAAGCATATTTAAACAATTGTGTGAATTTCAAAGCATACTTTTACACACTCATATTCCTTTGACGAAGGTTAATCAACACAAGTACCTTTGCCTCCCTCATCTCAAGGGGAAATAAACTATCAAGAAATGCAACCTTAAATTTCTCCTAATCAAGAGGACCCTCATCTACCGCCATCTCTTCCTTCCATTGGTTGAACCAAACTTGAGCAACACCCTTAGGTTGATAAGTTGCTAATTCCGCCTTTTCCACTAGCGTCACTCCCGTGATCATCAACACCTTATACACCTCAACAATAAACTATTGACGATCTTCCTCAACTCTAGACTCATGAAATTCTGGAGGATTCATAGTAAAGTCTCTCACTCCAGTTTCCACCGTACCCATATTTGGGCTCAAGGAAGCCACAACCTCCTTATTTTCTTTAGCCGTCATAGCTTGGGCCAATGCTAGAAATGCGGCTCGAAACTCATCATTAGTCATTTGGTCATCAAAAGGGTCGACCGGCACTTAGGGAATCTCTTGTCTTAGATTTTCACGAACATTACTTCTAACAGGATTCCTTCATGGAGGCATACTCTGAAAATCATAAATAGGGGTTAGGAGAGAAGGAGACCTAGAGTTACACTCTATCATATGACCATAGAGTAATGAAAGAAGTGGAGTTTCCTAATCATCTCATAGCTTCTTATTCATTAATGTGGCAGTCTTCACACTTATGAATAAGACTTTACTCGACGTGGATAATAAGACATCCTATAACCTTTCTAAACCTTGTTCTCTGAATACCAAGTTTGTCACTACCCAAAGTAGACCCTAGACGTGAAATGGCATATAAGACCCCGAGAGGCCCTACACAAGCCACTTAGCATACATAAACAAGAGAATAAAATCTAACGAGGTTAAAAGATAGTTAATACCATAAAGAGTTTGCCAAAAATGAAGCAGAAGTCTACATAGTCTTAAAGCCATCTAGTACATCAAGAGTCATCGGGACATAATTTGTACATCACAAATAATACTAAAAAGTAAGGACAATAAAAAACAAAGACTCGTTCCTCGGAACATAAGGACTCACCAGTCTTCAATATTTACTAAGTGATCCCTAGCCAGAGAGATGCAAAATCAAAGTGTCGGTCCCTACATTTGAGAGACAATGTAGGCAAGAGTATGCGTTTGTACAAAGAATGTACCAAGTATGATAGAGGGTTAGAAAACATAAATCGTAATCATGGTCAATGCAAGTAAAATCATCATTAAAATACATGTGAGATACTTTAAAGGTAACCTTGGTTCATTGTTGTAGGAAGTAGCCTTAACCGACATAGAGACCATGTGAGCTATAACTTGGAATCTGGTGTACTCCTCTCATACTTAAAAGAGAGCATCCTACTTGCCAAGGTAGGACCATGAACTTCTAGTTTAACTGATCCACTAGCTAATGTCTATCTACGACGATCATCATCTATCTTAATACAATCATCCTATGGGAGGTCTTTCATCTCAATATCCTGTCGGTTCTAAGCATATATCCTACAGAATAATCATTAATCTTAAATTGTCTTATCATTAAGATATGGGTATTCGCCGCTTGTCGTATCATAGGATTACTTCTTAGACCATGAGTGAGAAAACCTTTCACCATCCATTATCTTTTCATAATTGCTTTTAAGGCCCATAGTCATTCAATTCATGATAGAAATGCCCTACTACTAATGGAAATTGTTTTTAAATCGTGATCTTTGATCATTGATGGCATATCCGGATGCCATACTAATCAAGACCCAATTTAGGAAAAAAGCCTAAAAAGCATTGAGGGCAAGTCTAGATGTCATTAATGTCATGTGGTTAAGCTTCATAGAACATATAGTTTTCTTCATCCATAAGTTTATTTGAGTCATAAACATGCATTATTTTCAATTATTCATAAGATTCATCATGTTTTAAAAAAAAATGCATCCTCAACTTCATTTACATGAATCTCATTAAAAGGACATACATATCTTCATAAATTCATTTTTCATTGTTTATAATCAAAATCATGGATTATGCATGGGTTAATGGGAAATAAACTTAAAAAAATGCAATTAATTCACTTTATTCATAAAAAGTCATAAAACAATCAATTGGATCAACATTGAAAGGAACTCATAACATGGGAAAAAACCCCTAACATCAATTGGAGATTTCTAACTTGAAAACTGGAGAATTTAGGAACACTATGGAGGAAAGATCTCCAAAGGTGAACACTATCATACCTAGGAGTTCAAAACCCTTAAGAAATTGGTGAATTGGAGACTTGTTCTTTAAACCCAAACTTGACTTCTTCTTCTTCCTTAGAGAGAGAAATATTTGAGAGGAATACTTGACTTCCTTTGGGAATATGAGAGTATGAATTAAATTGAGTGATTTTGGGGGTAAAAATCATATAGGGCTTTGGGTAGAAGGTAAAACGACATAGTATTGAGTTAAAACAATTGGGAAAGACCCAAAAACCCCTGACTTAAAACTGGTGAATTGACTCAAGGTAAGGACTAGACGAGCCATCTAGATCACCACGGCTCGTCCAGTGCTTCGTGAAAAATGCTCCACTCAACATGACTTCACAATTTCAGGCATAACTTTTTACTCCAAGCTTGGAAGTAGGAAAATGTTGTGGCATTGGAAAGAGGACTTAGAGATCTTTACTTTTATAGGTCATGGGGCCACCTAATTAATTTTGAGCTAAAAACTATGATCGTTTGAGGTTGACCCAAAACTCTATGTCTTTTAAATCCCCTTCATGGACAATCTCACGGTGCATGTGGGGATTCATTGGCCGTTCTGACACTCGTGGTCCTTTACTTGTGACTAGGGAAGAACCTCTTCTGATTTGACCCACTTGGCAACCGCTTTGACGACCCATAAACATCACCATGGGCCGTCTGGCTATCCGTCAAAGTGGAACCTGTCTGGGGTAGGTTCTGTAAGACCTCACAAGCCCATCAACGAACCGTGCTCCCCTTTACGACCCATCTAGGGCTCTATGGAGGGTTCCATGGTCCACTTTTGGGCACTTGCCCGGTTGACCCCTTTCTAGCTTTCCTAGAATCCGAGGTGTTACAAGACTATGTTAGATTTCTGCTTTAAAATTTCAAACTTTTTATTTGATATTAAATGCTTTAATTTTATCAATTACTATGTGTATATGTTTTTCAAGTGGGTTTTGTAGGGCCTCTCTGGGTCTTATGCAGCTTGTCACACCTAGGGTGTACTTTGGGTCGTGACAAACTTGGTATTCAGAGCACAAGGTTTTAGAAAAGATCCTAGGATATCTAACAAATCCCTATGACTAGAGTCTTGTTTATAAGTGTGAAGAGCACCACATTTATGAATAGAAGGATACAATACATTTAGGAATCTTTGCTTCTTTCATTACCCTAAAGTTTTACGATAGAGTCTATCTTTATAAAGATCTTTCTCCTAAATTGTGTTTGATCCTTTTAAAGATATGGCTTCTCGAACAGCTTATGTGAGAAGGAATGCAGGTAACGAAAATATGGTGCCCTAGTTTCCTCAATGTTTGGTTTATCCTTTATCCGAGAAAGTGACTTTTTAGTTGCTTTCCAAGTGTTGGATCAAGCTATAACGGCCCAAGCCAATAGAGAGGCTAATTCTCCCACGAACCCAAATATCGATACGGCAACGGCAAAGATAAGGGACTTCACTAGGATGAATCCTTTGAAATTCCATGGTTCTAAGCTTGATGAGGATCCTAAAGAGTTTGTTGATGAGGTTTACAAGATAGTAGGTATCATGGTATTGTCTACGGTTAAGAAAGCGGAGTTGGAGACTTACCAACTCAAGGGTATTATGTTCATGTTTTACATTTTAAAGCATATCCCTCATACATAGTACATTACATGTACTAATGCATATTTGTGCCTAAATTATTTCACCAATGTAGGGCTTGATGATTCCTCTCCCTCCATTCGTGGCTAAATGATCACTCTAGAGATTTGAAGACTTGGTGAGTCAACATACTCGGAGGACCATGTCACCTTTATTGCTTTCTTATGTCATTTATTTTTGGATATTGTACGTGGTATACGGGTTACATCCCGACCACTTCTTTGATGTTGTAAAAAGGCTGGTCAAGACTATGTTAGACTTGCGCTTTGAAATGTCAAACTCTTTATTTGATATAAAATGCTTTGCTTTTGTCTATTACTATGTGTATATTTATGTCAAGTAGCTTGTGTAGGGTCTGTCGGGGCCTTATGCGCCATGTCACACATAGGGTGTACTTTGGGTCATGACAGTCGATCCCCTTAAAACATAGAGGTATTATGAATTTATCTTAAAGGATATTGATTTAATAAAAAATGAGCATATAATTGAGAAAAATTATCTATATAGTATACAATACTCAAAGTTCACGATTAAAAGAATTTTAATCCCCTTTGAATGGTTTATACATAATCCACATACCCCATTCTCCTATCGAAAACTCATCGACCCCAGACATATAATTGGTATGATTATAAGGAACTTGGTACAATTTTATGTATGTTAGGCTTGGTGCAGCTACTTGTGTCCCTAGTCTCATTATTTTCCTGAAAATTCTTTTGTCAAAATTTTGAGAGGGAATTATTTCCTCTCTTTATTTAAAAAGTAAAGTTGGATAATAAGGTTTTCCATCTGGAAAATATATATTTTTAGATGAATCCCTTGTAAAACATATATTGGGCTGCGTTGTAGTCATTGTTTATGAAATTATTTTAAAATTTGGTAACACCTAGAGCTATGACAAAGAACGCTAAACAAATTCTAGGTGGAATACAAGGCTGAATAGTTTTTATTAAATAATTTTTTTGTTGTGAAAGTAAAATTATCCTAAAGATAGTTTGATCTTTTATGTATTTATTTTCATCTTTTTACATATTGTTTAGCTAGGGGAACATAAAATTCTTTCGTTAAATAATGGTGTTGATGCGTCTAATTTGGTAGTATAGGGTTTTCTTTGGGTGATGAAACAAATACCTAATATTATATCATTTATATCCTTGGTTATCATAAAATCATTAATAAAATCAATTCCATCATTGCATATGTGTGCTTTCCAAAATTTACAATTTATTTTAAGTTTCTCTCTATTGCGGAGAATTATCGTGTAGACCATAGTTTAATAAATTTTAGGTGGAGCATAATATCTCTACCTTATAAGAAGATATTAAATTATGCAACTTTTTTATTGCAAAAAGGATTTCTTATATTATTAGTTGGTTCTTCGATATTCATGAATTTGAAAGAATCAAGTATCTAAGCAAGACTATTAGAATTAAAGGATAGGCGCCAGCAGTCCGCAATGATAAGTTAATACCAAATTCACAGGAGGATTCCAAGCTCTCCAAAGAAAAATTTAAAAGAAGGCTCAAAGAAGCCTTATTAAATCTCAATACTGATACAAATCAAAACAAATATTGGAGTTATTAGATACTCATTCCTCATATCATGATGAAACCGGCAACAAAAATATGTTGAATCCCCAAGGATAGGCAAAAAGTAGTAAATGCTACAACTATTATTCATATACTTTAATTGTTATCCCAATTATTCCATAGACATTAATGATCAAAATGTGATAGAAACATTAACATTAAATGTTAAAACTAAAAATATGAATAGTACTAAAAAGAAATTTAAAAGCAAAGAGAAAGAACAACGGAAGAACAAAACTTTCAACTTCAAAATATTAAAACATATAATTAAAATAAGAGTAGAGAAAGTATACTTACTGTAAAAAAATTATTGTTATACGGAAAAGAGAGAGAATGTCACGACCCTGAAATGGACGTGATAGCACTCATCTATCCCACCAAGACAAGTTAGCCTCAAACCCAGTAATATTAAAGAAATGCATAAACTAAAAGAATAAGAGCGTAAGAGCGGAAAACCTAGGCAATTTCATAAAAATTCCCCCAAAACCTGATTATCATGTGTCTATCAATCCGTATCAGATAAATCAAATGAAGATCCAAAGTTCGTCACAAGGAGCCATAAGTTTTGCAACTGCCATTACTCTTGGTGAGTCCATTGACAGTTATGGTGTAGGAAGCGTGTTGTTCTCTCATTGACCTGAGTTCAAAAAAGGTGATTTTGTAGCAGGGCAACTTACCTGGGGAGAGTATAGTATAATAAAGGAAGGTTCATTGTTGAATAAGTTGGATCCTAATATGGGCTTTCCGTTGTCTTATCATGTCGGAGTTTATGAATTTAGAGGACCAACTGCCTATGGTGAATTCGTCGAAGTGTGTAAATCAAAGCTAGGGGAGAAAGTTTTCGTGTCTACTGCTTTTGATTCGATAGGGCATTTAGCAGGACAGTATGCTAAATTACATGGATGTTATGTTGTTGGCTATGCTGGTAGTCAAGAAAAGGTAAATTTTCTTAAGGAGATACTTGGATACGACGATGCATTTAATTATAAACAACAAATTGACCTTAAATCAGCTCTGAAAAGGTGTCTCCCTCAAGGGATTGATGTCTAATTCGATAATGTGAGAGGCAGGATGTTAGCAGCAGCAGTGGCAAACATGTACTCATTCCGCAGAGTAGCTGTTTGTGGGATTATTTCTGAGTACACGAATGCTAGCACATGAGCTGCTCCAGAAATGTTGGATATAGTCTAGAAAAGGATTACCATCCACGGATTCGTAGCAATTTATCTCATGAATGTGATGCTGAATTCTTGTCGAAAACAGTTGAGTACCTCCTAGGTGGAAAACTCAAGACCATTGAAGATGTCTCACGAGGCGTTGAAAGCATTCCCTCAGCTTTTATTGGACTATTCAATGGCGAAAATATAGGCGAAAAGATTGTCAAAGTTGCAGATGAGTGAAAAATTATGAAGATTCATGATTGTTGGCATATTTATTCATGAATTAATAAGTCAAGAACTTACTTACTTCCGTCTTATTAGCGAACAATATCTCATATGTGCTTCTTCCAAGTTGTAATCCATTTTGATGCTCTTATTCAATAGGTGTAAGATTTCTGGTGATTGAAGTGCTCGAGAAGCCTGCAGTGCCATCTCGACATAGAGTTGGAGGCAAGTCATTGCCAGCTGAAAAATTAGTAGTAGTGAGGTTAGCTATGTAAAACAGAGAAGAAAACTCAAACATCTTATTATACGAAAATACGAAAACCGGAAAATAAAGATTAAAAGACCAGAAAACAAATGAGCCATGGGTATATGCTGCAACCACACGTAGGATATATCAGTTGCAGCATATACCCAAAGACATTAAGAAAAAAGAAGAGTTTATCTCAATAAGATAAGCAAAGTGTAATCATTAATAAGTAAGGAAGGTGCTACCGTTGTCGATGACATAGTGAGCTAACAATGTACAGAGTAATAGGCATGCATCAAACAAACAGAACATGATCGCGGTGAAGTTATAGATGTGGCATTTAGCTCATTCAACTTACAATGTAAAACTCCAAATCGGTATCAGATTCAGCAATATGAAGTTCCCAGCCGCCACAGAGGTGGGATGAGTAGAAATCAAGTCCTATGGCATGAACCATGCTTGATCGTCCATAGATGATACCATGGCATTGGACCATTGTTTAAAGCTCTTGTGCAACCTCCGTCATAACATCAAGTATCAATAACTTATGAATGACATATAAGTTTTGTGAATAAAGGAAACTTGCTCATTTCGAAAATACACGTTGATCCTGACCGACTAATGCTAGTGGGAATAACACAACTCCATAAGCTAGCTCATGATGAGAAAAATATCCAAGTCCATATAAAGAGACTACTAGCCAATTCCCATTCAATGTGGGACTTTAACCACTCTAACACCCCTCTTCTCACCCACGTCCAATTAGACCGTGGAACAGGAGCCTAAATGGGGATGGACCTAGCTCTGATAAGTGATACTCCATATGTCCAACAATAGTTGTCCACTATACTATTTGGAAATGTCCAACAATAGATGTCCACTTTATGAAATCAATGGATAATTTTACACTTAGTTCATAATTTACTCTTATCATTAATTATATTCATTTCTCTTTTACATTTTTCAAAACATTGTATTTATAATATTCAAAGGGTGATATAGTAAAATTACCCTTCTATTTATAGTTTTTAAATAAGTGTGTAAATTCAATAGGTGACAAGTATTTTAGACAGAGGGAGTACCATATAAAATTCAAAGAGTCAATGGATCTATTTCCTTCTAATACTATTTTAAGAATAAGAGTTATTTGTAGGTGTATAAGGATATCTATCGGAAACTAAATTAGAAAAAATCCTTAAATATCTCTATCTATAATTATTCTATGAATAATATGGGTAGATATGTCTATGTATATTTTGTAATAGACCTATACCCCAATTTAAAGCATTATTAAGCGCTTCTCAGCAAACTATTACTTGGAAATTTTTTGAAGACAAATTTTCAAAGTCTATGATCAAACTTATCTTTAATAATATTTTTTTAATAACTATGGTCAAACATATCTTTAATACAATAATAAATTTTCTAAATCTATGGTCAAACACATCTTTAATAGTAATAAAATTTTAAAATATATGGTCAAACATATCTTTAATGATAAATTTTAAAAATTTATGGTCAAACATATCTTTAATATAGTAAAAAAATTTCTAAATCAATGGTCAAATATATCTTTAATAATAACTTTTCAAAATTTATTGTAAACATATCTTTAATACAGTAATAAATTTGCTAAATATATGGTCAAACATATCTTTAGTAATAATTATTTTCAAAATTTATGGTCAAACATATCTTTAATACAGTAATAAACTCTCAGATAAACAATAGAAAAAACAAACAACATGTGGACTTCTACCCAAATGTAAGCATCATTAAACCCTATATAATGCTTCACTTTGGCTCCTGAGAATTCACTCTTACTACTTCATATTCACTTGTGACTCATTGCACAAGAGAGAAAAAACAAACCCTTCCATTCAATGACCAAAGATAGTACAATCGCAAATGATAAATTATCTATGGTAGATGAGAAAAATCCATTTTTTTTATGAATCCCAAATAAAACACGACGAGAAGGATTGTGCTATAGCACAAGAACTTCTGGTTCCCCTTATCGACTTAGGGGGTTTCTTTTCTAGTGACCCTGCCATGGCACAACAAACATCTAGGCTTGTTGGTGAAGCATGCAGGAGTCACTGTTTCTTCCTTGTAGTGAACCACAAAGTTGATGCTAATCTCATCTCCAACACCCATCGTAATAAGGACATGTTCTTTAACTTGCCTCTCTCTGAAAAGCAAAAAGCTGAGAGAAAAATTGGTGAGCATTGTGGCTATGCTAGCAGCTTTACTGGAACGTTTTTGTCAAAGTTGCCTTGGAAAGAGACACTCTCTTTTCAATACTCTGCTAAAGAAGACTCATTGCATATAGTTGAAGAGTATTTCCAAAGGACAATGGGTGAAAGTTATAATAATCTTGGGTAAGGACAACTGATTAGCTCAGCTCTATTTTAAAAAAAAATTCTTATACTTCTGCTATGTTTCTTTTTTCTTTTCTTATACTTCCTTTGTTCTTTTTCTAATTGTCATGATAAGGTTTGGCACAACCCTTAAGAACAAATTAATAAGGAGTGTTGTTAAACCAATATATCCCTTATTATATGTTTGATGTTTATCTACATATGTGCCTCTTAATTCTAGAATAATTAATGTTAAGGACAAAGTTTGAAAAGAATCATTAATTATCTCTTTATATTTTAAATTACACTATTTTGGAACAAATATTTTTAATCTATATGACAAATAAAGAGGAACGGATAGAGCATTACTTTTCTTTTTAGTCGGTTTATAAAACTTGTTATTTTTTTCTTCTTTTTTTTTGAAACTCTATAATTTCAACTTTTCACATGACATATTTAAAACCACGAAGTTGGGCATTCTGGTCCAAATTGAAATCGAAGGAGTACCTATTTTTCTAATTTTTTCGGTTTTGTAAATAAATTAACTTTTCCGCCTTTAATAACATAGGAATGTTTATCAAGAATATTGCAATTCCATGAGCACACTTTCTCTTAGTATCATGGAGCTCTTAGGAATAAGTCTAGGCGTACAGAAGAACCACTTTAAACATTATTTCAAAGACAATGAATCCATAATGAGAATCAACTACTATCCGCCATGTCAGAATCTAGAGCTCACCTTAGGAACATGGCCTCATTATGAACCAACATCATTAACAATTCTCCATCAAGATTGTGTTAGTGGACTTCAAGTTTTTGTGGATAACGAATGGCATTCCATCAATCCAAATTCCAATGCCTTTGTGGTTAACATAGGAGACACATTTATGGTAAGCAAATTTACATGTTAGAATTATATAATAACCTAATGTACTGCATATAAATAGAGACAATTAAACAAGCAATATATATTTATTAGACAAATAATATAGGAGATTTTCACATATTATGCAATGGTAAACATGATGAGGGCATAGGACATATGTACAATATGAATATGATGTCTTTTGCATTATTGATCAAGTGGGGTTATAACCAATTTGGTGTTTGCCTTTTTGTAGGCGCTATCAAATGAAATATTCAAAAGTTGCTTGAATAGAGCAGTGGTAAACAAATATAGTCCTAGGAAATCACTTGTTTTCTTTCTTTGTCCAAACAAAGATAAGGTGGTGAGGTCACCAACTGAATTGGTGGACTCCAATAACCCTCGAATTTATCCCGACTTCACATGGCCTACCCTCCTTGAGTTTAAACAGAAGCATCACCCAGTTGATACGAACACGCTTCAAGCTTTCTCAAATTGGCTTCAACACAATAGTGCAAAACCTTAAGAGCTATACATATGAGGTTCAAAATTGAAGATCTTGGAATTTTGTTTATATATGTTGAATATTTGGCTTAGAACAACAGATCTTCTTACTGCAGTAATTATATTAAGTTAGACCTGATTTCTATTGTTTCTTATGAAGTTGATGGAATCTGAAATATATGACGTAGTTATCTATTTTTTAGTTGGATTTTGTCTTTAAATACATGTCTTTTGTTAGTCAATACTCAATAGTATGACATTCTCGATTTCTATTGTTTGTTATGTAATAGATGGAATCTAAAATATAGGACATACTTATCTATTTTTCAATTAGATTTTTAGTCTTTAAATACATGTCTTTTTTAGTCAATACTCAATAGTATGACATTCTCTAGTGCAATAAAATTTTATTCTTCAACTTTTCTTCATTCGTTGTCTTCTTGCATTTCTTTTCTTCCAAAAACCAACAATTGGGATCTAAAGCCATTTTTCTTGAGGGACTTGTGAATGAAGAGATGGATTTCAAAAATAGTTTTCATAAATGACTTTTCTTGTTTTCGATGGTGAATCTCACCATAGCTTAAATTAAGAGTCACAAGAAAAAGAAAACCCTGAAGTCCAAGGCAAAAGTAACTCTGTTTGTTGTAGTTTCAACCACTATTTTCATAGTAATCATGTCTCTCCCATTAGCCAAAGAAATTTGGAATTATCTAAAGAAAGAATACAGGTTGAAGAATTCAAGTTGAAGAAAATGAAACACTCCGAGACAATCAAAAAATACTTGGACATATTATTTGACATTGTTAACATGGTAAGATTTCTAGGCATTGAATTTAATCCAGAAATGTTGGATATAATCTACAAAAGGATTACCATCCAAGGATTCATAGCACCTTGTTTATTTCTGTCACGCTCAAACTTAGGGTACGCGCAATAGGCACTTGATTCCTCACTTGGCCGAGCAAACCAACTAAAACATAAAGGAAATAAAACAATGAGGGCCAAAAAAGTTTCCACAATAACCTGCTGCTGAAACAAGATAACTGGACCGGCGAGGTCACAACAACATTAAAGATAATGAAATAGATCAGCAAGACCAACTTAACTAATAAGAACTAGTAAACCGGCAAGGTTGCAACTAAAATCGTAAATATAATAAGCCGACAAGGCTATAAATGAAAACTGAGAAGATTACCAAAGTATATCCACAAGTCTCTACAAATACTACAACTCAACTGGTTGGAAAAAGTTCCCAAAGATACCAACAACTATATAGAAATCTCAAGTATACAAAACTGATAGACAACCAATAGCTCCAGGAAAAATGAAGCATACCAATCCTCAGCTGAGACAACACCCCTATTGCAAAGGTTGACAAAGACATCTATCTAAACCTATAACACGACATGAAATGTCTCCTAACAATGGGAGGTTAGTATGAATTAAATTGTATTGGTATGTAAGGCAGAAAGGGAAATTTTAAACAACTGGATAAAAAAGTTAATAGAGATACTATCTGAAAATAAAACTATGTTAGCCTCCATGACTGACATATGACCTCATAGTAATCAAATATGCATGATATGCTCGTGTAATCATATGTCGTGAACACATATATACAGATGAAAATGTATGACATACCCCACCAAATACTAGCAATAACGGTCTTTCCAGTAGCTAACATGAATCATAGTTGCCAACTTGTGGCTATTTGTACCATATACATTGTCTTATAAGAAAATAGGTCCCCTTCCCTCCGATTATAGCTCAAAGTAAATGCATAACATATCATGATATGAACTCTGGAGAAACACATAGTAGGCCATAACAAAACTTAGTCAATCTTTGCTCTTTCGTGCTCTCATTCTCCAAACCTTAGAATCACTTCTCTATAACATGAAAATGACTCATAGAACTTCATTGGCTTTTAGAATAAACATGAGTACTAACTCAAAACGTTAGAAAGGTAACTTAAAATTGAGGACGTTCATAAAGATCTTAAGGTGCTTAAAGAATGTACTCATGACTTTATTTAGCTCTCAATAAAACTTATAATAGTTTCGAAGCTCTTGACTCGACTTTAACTTAGAAAAATAATCATTTACGAACTCAGAAGGTGATTGACATGCTTAACTTGATTTATATGAACAACTCCAAATTGGTAATAGTATGATCCATTTTAGAAATAGGCTGCATGCAAGTAAATACCAAAAAAATTGAGTATAAGATTTAATATTAGTATCAGTTTCAAAAAACAATTTTGTAAAAGCTTCTGACAAGAAATAGTAGCTTGACAACTCCCTTAGATATATCATAATAATTCTCCAACATTTCAGCTCTTATCTGAGGACAATAGCTTGCTAATAGACATAAAGAGTAAGAAACTTGACGGATGATAACTTTACCACTAAACATACTTCACAATGATAAGGTATGAGAATGATATGTTAAAATCAAGCAATAAAATCAGCTGACTTCTCAATGACCTTCACAGAGGGTCATTCTAGCAATAAAATAGTAAATATAACTCATTCAATGATTTATAACTTTTTGGAATTCGTGCGATATGAAAAAAAGAATTTTGCTTTAACATGCCTTAAATATGGGCTTGAATAACTTGATGTAGATTATCAATTTTCTTTTAGTGATAAATAATCACCTCAAAATATTTTCTTTCCACAACTATTAATCAAACGTAGTGTGTACATACATCTCTACAACAATTGAAAGCATTATTTGGTAGGGGAAAATGTAAAATTCCGGAAATGTGTAGACTTAACTAGAGCTAAAATGAATGAAGTAAGAGTCCATCAAGAAGGCAAAGGGGCCTAGATCACTTAAGAAAAAAGGAGGAAAACAATTTTTGAAATGTACCGCTTGGTGATGGGGCAGCATCATCGCCCAAGCCATTTGGCTACCAGCCAAAAGGACCCTCCCTCGCCTAGTGGGCAGCCCCCCCTTGACCTAGCTACTGGAATTTTGGGCGAACTAGGTCGGGGCTCACCAATCCACTTGGCTCATTGCCCAAAGACCCTCCTCCTCATTCATGGGAAAATGCTTCATGATGGAGCATTCTGTAATTTTAGGCGAGCCAAGGGTCCATTAGGCGTGTCACCTAGTGCCCTTGGCGACCTAGGGGGTGCATTAGGCGAGCTAAAATGGGACCTAGGCAGATTTTAAGTCCAAACTTTAGGGGCTTTAATTATTCTTCCAAAAGTTGAGCCAACATTATTGTACTCTTTTCCTAACAAGTATATAAACCTTTTAAAGTCAAATTCACCCAATTTTAGTCATTAATTCACAACACCCAAATAATTCCCAAAATCCTCTCCCTTACATTATTTCTCTCACTAGAAATCCTCCATTCAAGAAGAACAAGAACTTGAAGATTAGAGCTCAAGAACTGACCTTCTCAACTCCAATTTATGAGGAAATCTTCAAAAAAGGTATGGGATTCTTGATTCATGGAAAGCTTTCTTCCATGAAGCCCTTCAACTCTCAATTTCAAATTGGTAGATTCTTCAAAACCTAGGGTTTTCAATCTATGTCATGGGTTCCTCCTAAAAACAATTTCAATGAGTTAATTGTATTATATTATAATTGATATTTTTGTTTTATGGTGATTTTATGATAAAGTCCCCCATGAACCCATGAATTTCCCCATGACCTAATTTCATGAATTGTGATGGGTGTCTTGATGCAAGATGTATACTATGAATTGTGTCTATGATATTTTAGTTATTAAATTCATGGTATTATTCATGCCTATTGTAGTATTTCTAGGTGTGATTGTGAGACATGATCCATGACCCTTGAAAGGTAAATTATGAGGTTTTGTACATGTCGATGAATGTTCTATATGAACTTATGATTCACTTAGAAAGTGAAGATCCTATGACTATTGTGTAAATTGTGGTATTGTTGAAGGATCATTCTCCCCTTACCCTTACACATGACTATTTATGAATTGTCTACGATGATGATAATGTTGTTGTGTTGATTGAAAGTCTATTCTCATGAAACACTATGAACATGATGTGAAAGGTTTACTCACATGTTAATGATGATTCTAAGGTTGAAAGTTCATTGTCATTCTAATTGAATCTATGAGCTATTTTATGAGTTGTATTGAATGAAGGGCAAGATATTCCTTCACACATGTAAATGCAATTCAAAGCTAATTATGTATATTTTGGGAAATAATGCTTAGCACCGAGTGGATATGGAAAATGAGGTATAGGCCCTCCCGTCAATACAGTAGGTCGGGTCATCTAAGTTATTCTCATGAGATGGAAGCTCCTCCGCCAATACAATAGGTCAGGTTTCTAGAAGCAATCTCCATGTCCTATAACTATGTGCCCACATAGGTCTTTAGCTAGTGGATCAACCTAAAAGCTAATACATTTAATTTTACCTTAGGCAAGTAGGACACCTTCTTTCAGTGTAGGGTTACACGACACTGGATTCCATGTAGCTCACATGGTCTATGTTGAATATGGCTATTTTCCCTACATGAAAAGATAATGAATATGACACGAACTATAATTATGACTTCTTGATGAGCTTTACTTAGTAGGAATGGGGTATGGGACTTCACTTTTACATTGCATAAGTAGACTTGGAAAGGGGTTATGGGATGGTTCTTTATGCTATGATAAGATATGAAGGTATGCATGTATGTTGAATGGATTGTTGCTATGAATGACTTTTCTTATGTTCAAGTAATGTACATGACTATTTACTTATCTATGACTATTGACTATGATGAGGTCTAAGGATGATATGTATGACTAAGGTGCCCTCAAAGGAGTACTTAGTATGGTTGGTATTATGGGATGCCAACCATACATTGCACAAGTATATCTTACAGTTGCTAAGGTAATGGTTCTACTATGTTATGAGGATTTGTATGATGAATATGCTATGACTTTTATTTTACATTAAAGGTGCATGGTGATTCTCAAATTTGATAAATGCATGCTTTTTAACTAACTTGTCCTTTTTATCATATTTCAAGGATTTTTATGCATGCTTCCATACTTAGTACATATTTTTGCTAACCAATATTTCTTCTATATTTTTTATAAGTGTAGGTTCTGGCTAGGTGAAGTGTACTTCCTTTCGTGACAAAGGCTTGGATTGCTTATCTCAAAGACTTGTGTAAGTCCTCATGGTTCGAGGATAAGATGTCATTTACTTCTAGTTGCTTTCCATTATTCTATTTTGAGAGTTTACTTTGTAAAGGATTGTGACCCTTCTTTGACATTCTATTGTAGTAGATGGTTAATGAGATAAGGTCTAGACTTCTCTTTTGGATTTTAATAAAAAGACTTCGATTGTAAAATTTTAAATTTCGCATCATTTATATTTTTTTATGTTTATGTATGCTAAGGGTTTTTATGAGACCCATTCGGGATTAAGTATACCGTGTTGCATCTAGGGGTACCCCTGGATCGTGATAGAAAATTGATGGATGTTTACAGTAATTGAAAACTTTATCTAGTAAAGCCAAAATCGACAAAAAATTATGTTTTGCAACCTATATCTATATCATAAAATATGTTAGCTAATTTGAAGTACAAAGCAACAACATTTAATGCTTTGCCCAATTGGTGCCACCACATAAACTTTAATGGTTGTCCACTCCCTTCACTTCCACGTGGAGGTGGAGGTGGAGGTAACACTTTCAAAATATTTTTATTCCATTATATATATATTCGGCTATTGAGTAGATTTGTGGTAAATTATGAATAACTTTTGGATATACCACAATTAGTAGAAAATTATTTCTAATAAAGTATACATCATATAATAATTCTTCAATATTACTAATCTCTTTATCTCTATTAAAATATTAATAAATCATAAACTCTTATAAAATAATATAGACACATATATCGTAATTAAAAAATTCTTTTAATGAATATAGAAGGCAATTTTAAGAGAGACTAAAAAATATATTTATATCAAATTCTTATTTAGAATCCATGTTTCCAAACGTGAAAATATTAATATAAAATTTTGAAATTTAGGCTCGTAAATCCTTGACACAAAAAAAAAGACAACTGTAAGTATATGAGGTTTTACATTTTCTAATATAAAACTTGATCCTGATAGAATAATACGAGTGTAAAGACATGACACATGAGTCTGACTTAACCCCAAAACCTAGCTAATGAGGGGAGGATTGTCTAAGTCCAAACACTCATATCACAAGTTCATTTCAAACAAATGTGGGATTTAACCCACTTTAACAACCCTTTATGCTCAGGTCTAACTAGAGAGTGGATCGGGAGCCTAAATGAGGATGGACCTAACTTTGATACCATGTAAAATATAGAGTCAATGTATCCATTTCCTTTTAGTATTATTTTCAGAATAAGAGTTGTTTATATGTGTCTATGGAAAACTATCTAAGAAAACTAAATTAGAGAAAGATTTTAAATATGTCTACGTATAATTATGTTATGAATACTATGTTTGGATATGTCTATGTGCATTCTGTAACAGGCATACATCCCAATTTTAAGCATTAGTAAACCCTTCTCAACAAACTGTTACTTGAAAATTTTTTGAAGACAAATTTTCAAAGTCTATAGTCAAACTATCACGCTCCGAGGCTACCCTCTTGACATGGCACTGGACCTCGGATCACGAGTGACCCCAACCTAATCATATGTCTTGCATATTAGAAGTATACTAAGAGATACCAAATAAAAAAAGTACCATGCGGAATAAAAAATAGTAGATAACTGAAAGTGGGAATACCCCACTAGTCTTATTCCAGCAAATAGCAGAATCGTGGCTAGGGAACTATACTAGTGACCTACCCAATTTATTGTAAAATTTTCGCGATCAATGATTGGACCATGCAAACTAGAAATGCTTTTTCTTGGCTAAAGAGTTTAATAACAACTAAAAGATCAAACTCAAAAAGTCATGCTGATTCTACTACTATGTCTGAAAAGCCTCTACTGACTAGAGTTGCTGGGACATGCCTTCAGCTAACCCTAGCAAAACTAAAAACTGAATAGAAGACTAAAATTAAATAAAGCATGTTTATTGTCCTCAAAGTATGAGGACTCACCACTCAAGCTGCAGAATACGAATCAGGGACCGATCTAAGCGTGATCTTGATGTTGAGTACCTGAACCTACATCATGAAAGGATGTAGCGCAGAGTATTCTTTAGTACTTTGAATTTACTGAGCATGCAGGATATAGATACTAAGCTGAATAAAAATATGAAAGTTGAACAAGGCATAACTGAGCAAGAATCTAGCTACTGAAAAGATAACTGAAGAGATAAACTTAATGCAATGACCAAGTACTAATCATGAACATGACATAATTGAACTGAATACTGAAATATATATTGAAAACCTGGTCAAATGCCCTATGAGTCTGACTGTGGGACCTACTATTAACCGACATAATACCATGTGAGCTAAACGTGGAGTCTGATGTATACGCCCTATTGAGAGAACCTAATATACCTTGTAAGGGGAATAAAGGAATAACTGGCGTGATCACTAAATTTGATGCCCACAGAGGGGACTAATACTCTTACGGGGGCATGTAGTTCTGGACTGTGAAGGTACGTTGAATCCTAGTCCAACTCGATGCTAAGTCTACTCCCGACTGAATACGTAAATGATACATTATGACTGAAATACTAAATAGCTCAAAATACTAACATGCTAACTGACAATGCAACATTTATATACTGACAATGAGACATTCGAAATATTAAGCATGATTATCTGTTTGACTGACCTAGCAAGTGCAGTTCATGAACTAGGAGAATCTACACAAACTAGGGTTCTGAGTTTAATATCAGGAATTAAACCACGATTCTAATAAAACATGATATTTTATTGCAAATACTACAATAGATAAATCACAACAATTATCCAAGGATTAAGAAACCCTAAGTCTACAAAGATATGGAGAATCAAGAATCTGACTGAATTATAGGGACCTAGTGGATAAAAAGAAACCACTAGTGAAATCCCACATACCTGGTGACGAAATTCAGGGAGAAATCCTTCGAATTTCGAGGCTGAACTAAAGAAAATCTCTTACTTATTCTTGAGGGGTTTGTCGACTCTTTTCACTCTTCTTCTCTGAGTTTCGGCAAATTCTTGAGAATAAATGATTTTGGGTAAGTTTTGACTAATTTAGTAGGCTTAAACTGAGTAAAACAAAGTAGTTTAGGTGTTAAACGACGTAGTTTAAATGTCCAACACATAGGGGAAAAGACCAAAACGACCCTGACTTAAAAGCTGACGGAGGACTACCACGGCGCCACTAACAAACCGTCAAATGGACCATGGCCCGTCAAGTGGTTCATGTATTCTTGGCCAGTGACTACTGGTTCTGGGAAGGTCCAACCACGAGCCTTATCATGGCCCATGTGAAGGACCATAGACCGTGAAGGCCACCATGGTTCTTCACTTGGGTTGGGAGTCTGTTGGCTCTGGTTCACGGACGCCACCAAGACCACGGCCCGTGGAGGGTTCCCTGGTTTGATGTCTAAGCCTTGGGTGGATCTGTACTTTCTCTATGAACCTTCCCACAACTCGTGAGGTTGTCCACGGCCCGTGAAGGGCTCCAGGGTCCATCACTGTTGGGAAGGTATGAACAAGGATGATGGTGATGGACTGTGGTCCAGATCACGGCCCGTGAACCGCTCTGTGGTTCACCCTTTTCTGCTGAAAAGTCCAAGTCTATTTTTCTTAGGTGTTACAATATCCCCCCTTAGGGATCATTCGTCGAATGATTCCTAAACTAGGTTAGTATGGAAGGAAGGAGTTGCAATCCCGACCACGAGGTACTAGAAACTTTACATGACTAAACTGAGTTCAAAGAACATGTAATTTGCTAAAAATGCAAGAACAATTGAAGGAAGATAATACTAAGACTGAATTTATGCAAGAGTAAACTGAGAGACTGGAGACGAACTATTACCCCAAGATGAAACAGAGTCGGAAGGAAAAAGATCAGGATTCTTGGGCTTCATGGCTGCTTCTGCTTCCCAAGTAGCTTCCTCTACGGATTGACTCCTCCACAAAACCTTCACTGAAGTGACTTATTTATTTCTCAACCTACGAACCTGACGGTAAAGAATCTCTACTGGCACCTCTTTATAAGTGAGACTATCTTTCACAACCACACTATCTAATGGTATTATCGATGTCGGATCACCCACACACTTCTTCAACAAGGAAATGTGAAAGATCGGATGAACTGCTGCTAGTTTTGTTGTCAACTCCAACTCATATGCCACATTACTAACCCTTTTAAGGATTCTCTAAGGACCTACATACCTAGGACTGAGCTTCCCTTTCTTGTCAAATCTCATCACCCCCTTCATAGGTGACATCTTTAGGAAAACCCAATCATCAATTTGAAACTCTAAGTCCCTTCTTCTCACATCTGCATAGGACTTCTGACGACTCTGAGCTGTATTTAGTCTATCTCTGATGAGCTGAACTTTTTCCATAGCCTCATGAACCAAATTTGACACTATCAAAGTTGTTTCACCTACTTTGAACCAACCAATTGGGGACCTGCATCTACGTAGATATAGTGCCTCATACCGGGCCATATGAATACTCAAATGGAAGCTATTATTATAGGCAAACTATAAGAGAGGTAGGTGATCACCCCAACTACCCTTGAAATCGATCATCCAAGCTCTGAACATGTCCTCTAAGGTTTGAATGGTATGGTCTGCCTTATCATCCATCTATGGATGAAATGATGTGCTAAGATTTACTTGAGTACCAAGACCTTTCCAAAATGATTTCCAAAAATGACAGGTAAATTGAGGACCTCTATTTGAGATGATATACAAAGGAACCCATACAACCTTACTATCTCATGGATGTAGTGTTTGGCATAGTCCTCCGCTGAATATATAGTTTTGACAGCCAAGAAGTGAGCGTACTTAGTGACTTTATCTACTATCACCCAAATGGAGCCACGATGTATGCGAGTACGAGGTAAACTCGTAATGAATTCCATGTTTATCACTTCCAACTTCCATGTAGGAATGTTAATCTCTTGAGTCATACCTCCTGGTTTCTGATGTTCTACCGTGACATGTTGACAATTAGGACACTTAGCCATAAAATTTTCTATATCCCTCTTAATGCCATTCCACCAAAAGACTTCCCGCAGATCACGATACATCTTAGTGGCACCTGGATGAATGGAATACCTTGAGTTATGAGCTTCTGTAAGGATCTGCTTCCTCAACTCACCAACGTTAGGAACACATAAGCGGCCCTGGTAATGAAGCATATAGTCTCCCCCTTGGGAAAACCTCAACTTTCTTCTGATGAACTGCACCTTTCAACTAAACTAATATTGGATCACTATCCTGTTTTTCCTTAACCTTCGCTACCAATGAAGATTCTGATCCATTCTGAACTATCACCCCACTATCTGATGTGACCGTAAGAAAAACTCCTAAGTGAGCAAGTCAGTGAAAATCTTTGGCTAAGTCTTTCCTTTCTTCCTCAACATGTGCTACACTACATATATACAACCTCTTGAGAGCATCATCCACTCTATTGGCCTTACCCGGATGGTAAATCACATTCATGTCATAGTCTTTGAGGAATTCAAGTCATCTCCTCTATTGAAGTTTTAACTCTTTCTGGGTGAACACATACTGGAGGCTCTTATGATCTGTGAATACATAAACATGAACACCATATAAGTAGTGTCTCCAAATCTTTAGGGAAAATACTACAACTGCAAGCTCGACGTCATGAGTCGGGTAGTTCTTGTCATGAACCTTAAGTTGTCTAGAAGCATAAGTTATGACCTTACCTCGTTGGATCAACACACAACCTAGGCCGACCCTGGATGCATCACAATAAATTACATAACTGGCTGAACCATCTGGTAGAGTCAAGACCAGAGCTGTACTCAACTTAGTTTTCAGTTCTGAGAAAACTTTCGCACACTCATTTGACCACTAATACTTGACCTTCTTCTAGGTCAACTTGGTTAATGGGGAATTTATGGATGAAAATCCTTCAACAAATTTCATGTAATACCTAGCCAAACCCAAGAAACTTCTTATAAATGTTGGAGAGGTGGGTTTGGGTCAGTGTTATATTGCTTCAATCTTCTGAGAATCCACTCGGATCCCTTCCCTAGATACCACATGACCAAGGAAAGCTACAGAATGTAACCAATTTTCACATTTGGTAAACTCAGCGAATAACTGGCTATCCTTTCGAGTTTGTAGAACAACTCGCAGATGAGTGGCATGCTCCTCTTCACTTCGAGAATAAATGAGGATATCATCAATAAAGATGATAAAGAACAAGTCCAAATACTGTTTGAACACCCTGTTCATTAAGTCTCTGAAAGCTGCAAGAGCATTTGTTAGTCCAAAAGACAGAACAACAAATTCATAACGACCATATCGAGTTCTAAAATTTGTCTTTGAAATATCGTTACATCTAAGTCTGAGCTGATGATAGCTGGATCTGAAGTCTATCTTAGAAAAGCAACTAGCCCCCTGAAGTTGGTCGAACAAATCATCAATCCTGGGGATGGGATACTTATTCGTGATTGTGACTTTGTTCAACTGCCGATAGTCAATGCACATTCTGAGAGAACCATCTTTCTTTTTCACGAACAACACGGGAGCACCCCATAAAGAGATACTAGGTTTGATGAAGCCATTATCTAAAAGGTCTTGTAACTGTTCTTTCAATTCCTTAAGCTTGGCTGGAGCCATTCTGTAAGGAGGAATCGAAATGGGCTGGGTATCTTGAAGGAGATCTGTTTCGAAGTTGATTTCCCTTTTGGGAGGAACTCTAGGCAGATCTTCTGGAAACACTTCTGGAAACTCATTTACTATAGCGACTGACTCGAGAGTTAAGGTTTCAGAGTTTGAATCCTTAACCCGAATAAGATGATACATATACCCTTTGGAAATTATTTTTATGGCCTTAAGGTAAGAGATGAATCGGGCCATAGGTACTGAGCTACTACCCTTCCACTCTAAGACTGGCTCGTTTGGAAACTGAAATTGAATGATCCTAGTTCTACAATCGACTGAGGCATAACCAGAATGTAACCAATCCATGCCTAGAATGATATCAAAATCTACCATTTCTAACTCTACAAGATCTCCTGAGGTGACTTTCTGAGAGACCGTGACAGGGAAATTTATGTATACACATCCAGCTATAACTGGGTAACAAACTGGAGTACAGACTGAGAAGGGTTCTGAGAGAGTTTCTGGACTGACACCGAAATTTACTATTATATAGGGAGTTACGAAAGAAAATATAACCCCTAGATCTAACAATGCATAAAAATCTAAATGAAAGACTCGTAATGTACCAGTGACCACATCAGAAGAATCTCCGTGATCCTGGCAAAAGTGGAGAGCATACAATCTGTTCTGGCATTGACCGCCACCTATACCAGATGAAGCACCATGTTGAGTTGGTCGACCTGCTAGTGTTGTTGGAGCTATAGACTAAGCTCTATTGTTGTTACTTATTTGCCCCTGCCTGGCAGAAGGGCAATCCTTCAACCTATGGTCAAATTGACCACCCCCAAAGCACCCTTCTCCGCGTGCAAAACACTCGTTTGGATGGTTCTTGCCACACTTTGGACAAGTTTGGAAGGTCCTTTTACTCGAACCACTCCCCTGAAATATAGAGCCTAATGCCCTACCTTTCTGATCCTATCGAAACCTAGGGGATGGAGCACTAGCTGATGAATGTGCTGGGATTGTAGACCTTTGCTGAAACTACGAGCGATTTCCACCACCCGATTTCTACTGAGAGTATTCATAAATCCCTGTTCTAGCCATCTTGTTGTCCTTAGCCATTTCCCTAAGCTTATCTCCCTCAACCTGCTAAGCATGAGTCATAAGCCTAGAGATATTCATATCCTCTATTGCATAGCATTCTTGCACTCTGTCTTCACCAAGTCGGATACCCCAAAAAGAAACTTACTCATTTGTTCCCTTGGATCGGCAACCATGTGTGGAGCATACCTGGAGAACTGGGTGAACTTAAGTCTGTATTCTTGGACAGACATGGTACTCTACTTCAAATTTATAAACTCTTGTGCCTTAGCTTCTCCCAACTTCCTTGGGAAGAACCTGTCCAGAAAAGCTCCAGTGAAACACTCCCAAGTCACAGGAGCTGTATCCGCACCCCTGTTTTCTTTCCACTAAGTGAACCAAATGTAAGCTACATCCTTAAGTTGGTAGGATACCAAGTCCACCCTATCATTACCAGTCACTTACATCACTCCAAAGATTTTCTTAACCTTATCAATGAATTTCTATGGGTCCTCACCAACCTGCGACCCTAGAAATTCAGGCGAATTCATCCGAACAAAATCTCAAACCCTAGCTGTAGCTGATCCAATATTAGTGTTTGTAGAACTTGGGCCTACCGATTGTTCTGATTAGCCACACTCTGAGCAAAGAGCTAGATCACATTTCGAAATTCGGCATTCGTAACCTCATGGTTCGGAACTGGAGGAATTACGTTAGCATTGCATGCTTTAGCATTTCGCTCGTTAGCTCTACGACGAGGCATGATCTGAAACACATAATGACATATTAGAAAGGAAATCATACCCAAACACGATAAGAATAACAATAAAGTGAAGGTTTTCCTAAAACACTTTGTAGCCCCCCTCTCATTAGATGTGGTGCACCTCACACCCATGAAAGAGACTTTACTTAGTACGACTTTCAGATATCCTAGGAATCTTGAACCTGGCTCTGATACCAAGTTTGTCAAGCTCCGAGGCTACCCCCTTGACGTGACAGAGGACCTAGGATCACGAGTGACCCCAAGCTAACCTTGTGTCTAGAATATCAGAAGCATACTGAGGGATACCAAATAAAACAGATACCATGCGGAAGCTAAAACAGTGGATAACTGAAAGTGCGGAATACTCAACTAGTCAGAATATATGAAATGTACAAAGAGTTTCGTAACAACTGAAAGATCAAACTCAACAAGTCAAGCTGGTTCTACTACTATATCTGAAAAACCTCTACTGACTACAGTTGTTGGGACATGTCCCCAACTAACCCTAGCAAAAACTGAAAACTGAATAGAAAACTAAAATAAAATAAAGCATGTCTATTGCACTTGAAGTATGAGGACTCACCACTCAAGCTGTTGAATATTGATCGGGGACCGATCTAAGTGTGATATGAATACTGGGTACCTGAACCTACATCATGAAAGGATATAGCACAATATATGCGTCAATACTTTGAATATACTGAGCATGGAGGATAGAGATACTAAGTTGAATAAACAAATGAAAGTTGAACAATGCATAATTGAGCAGGAATGTAACTACTGAAAAGATAACTGAAGATCTAAATTGAATGCAATGACCAAGTACTAATCCTAAACATGACATGCTGAACTGAATACTGAAATATATACTAAAAACCTAGTCAAATGCACTACAAGTCTGATTGTGGGAGCTCCTATTAATTCACATATACCACGTGAGCTAAATGTGGAGTCCAATGTATACGCCCCATCGAGAGGACCCAATATACTATTCCATGGGTATAAAGGCTTGGCTGGCGTGATCACTAAATCTGATGCCCACAGAGGGGAGTTATACTCCTATGGGGGCACGTAGTTCTGGGACTGTGAGGGTACACTGAACCCTATTCCAACTCGGTGCTAAGTCTACTCCCAACTGAATATCTAAATGATACATTATGACCGAAATACTGAATAGCTCTAAATACTGACATGCTAACTAAGAATGCAACATTTATATACTGACAATGAGACATTTAAAATCTGAAGCATGACTATATGTTTAACTGACCTAGCAAGTGCGATTCATGAACTAGCAGAATCTACACAAATTAGAGTTCTGAGTTTACTAGGAATTAAATCTAGGTTCTGAGAAAACGTGATAGTTTGATTGCAAATACTACAATAGCTAAATCACAACAATTTTCTAAGGATTTAGAAACCCTAGGTCTACACAAGGTATGGAGAATCAATAATCTGACTGAATTCTAGGGACGTAGTGGATGAAAGAAATCCACTAGTTAAATATCACATACCTGGTGACGAAATTCACGGAGAAATCCTTTGTATTTCGAGGCATAACTGAAGAAAATCTCATGCTTGTTCCTTAGTGGTTGGTCATTTCTTTCTCCTCTTCTACTCTAAGTTTCAGCGAATTCTTGAGAATAAACTATTCGGGGTAAGTTCTGACTAATATACTAGTCTTAAATTGACTAAAATGATATATTTTAGGTGTTAAATGACGTACTTTAAATGTCCAATGCATAGGGAAAAAGGCCTAAACCATCCTGACTTAAAAGCTGACAAAGGCCTACCACGGCGCCACTGACGGACCGTCAAATGGACCATAGCCCATTAAGTGGGTCGTGAATTCTTAGCCAGTGACTACTAGTTCTGGGAAGGTCCAACCACAAGCCTTACCACGGCCCGTGTGAAGGACCACGGACCATGAAAGCCACTATGGTTCTTCCCTTGGGCTAGGGGTCTGCTGGCTCAGGTTTACGTATGCCACCACGTCCTGTCATCAAGACCACGGCCCGTGGAGGCCTCCGTAGATTGATTCCTTAGCCCTGGGTGGTTCTGTACATCCTCCACAATCCTTCCCACGGCTCGTAAGGTAGTCCACATCCCGTGAAGGGGTTCGTGGTCCACCACTGCTGGGAGGGTGTTAACCACGATGAGGGTGATGGATCGTGGTCCTGATCATAGCCCGTGAACCCCTCCGTGGTTCACCTGTTTCTACTGAAAAGTCCAAGTCTGTTTCTCTGAGGTGTTACATAAACATATCTTTAACTAGTTTTACGGCACGCGCGTTGCACGTATGTATCATATTATATAGTATATGATATTGTAAAATAGAATTAATATGACTAAATTAAATCTTTTTAGTAAATAATTATAAATTAAAAGAACAGTGGTCAAGTACTTTTTAATGATTAATACAAATTGTCATAAAGTTAATTATTTTTTGTGACCAAAATGACCTGATTTCATTGACATATTTCAAAATACATTCAAAATTTAAATATGCTGAGAAAGTGACATTTCTAGAGTACTGTTTTTTTTTTCTTTACTCAATTTTGTAAACAAACTTAAGTAGCAAAATAGAAAAATAATATCAATATAAAAAATGTCACCAATAGCCTTTCCTTTTGAGGTTATGACTATAAATGATGGACACCATTTAAGTACATTTTTTCTCTTAAATATTAATAATTCAAATTTGATATGTGCATGACACTAATAACTATTACCATAAATAGTGCAATATTTTATCTTTATACGTAATATATCTTTTTAAAATATTATTACTCAATTAATATTGGACTAAAGCTATCATAGAGATGTAAATTTACCAAATGTGTACTTCTATAGAAAATGTCAACACTATTATAAAAAGAATGTTATAGAGAAACAATATATAACATAAAAGTTAGTTCTAAAAAAAATTAGGTTGTTACAGTAAATGTTATTACAACGAATGATGGTTAAATAGAGAATTGAGCATACGTCAAATATTTATGTTGACCAATTTTTCTTTTAGATATATATATTTTAGTAGCATAATTAATATTAATATATGAACTATATCACCAATGGTGAAAAATATTATATTTCTTTAAGTTTCTACCATATCTTTGTGGAATTGTAGTCCTATCTTTTTTTATGCCGCATACATTTCATGTAGTTGTTGCTAATGAGAGTATCTAGTACCTTATAGAAGTTGTATCATGATATAAAGCATTATACTTTTTCAATAAAAAAATTAATTGATGAATAAAATTTAAATTATTTATTTATAGAATCCTTTTGTGATCAACCACTATTTTCTTATCTATTTTTATATAGCTTGCAAGGAGTGTATCTTGTGACATAACATTTTCTTAGATCAAAGTGAACACAAATAACAGGAAATTCATACTTAAAAAAAGTCAACACAATATAAATATAAAAAATAATAAATATATGGAACAATTCATAGCCAATGAAGAAGGAAGACGAAAATATTTGTTCATGAGATATGTAATCTAGTGTTTAATTCGGTTGAAATCTCTTGCCACCAACACTTTACATTCTCCAAAAAATATATTGAAAAATTCATAGCCAATGAAGAAGGAAGACGAAAATATATGTTCATGCTTTATTAACCTTAGTGTTCCAAAATTAGGAAGAAACTCCTTCGTTTGAGGTTAAAAGAATAAAAAATGCAAAAACAAAGAAGAAATATTTTACCCCAGTCACGCGCCTTTTCTCATATTTGTTTCTTATTATTGTCTCTCCCACAACTTGATATATTTATTTTATTAGAAAAAATAATCTAGAATGTGTGTATTCGTCATTGTTCACTCATTATGTGAACACTAATTATTAACTTCTATCTCGAATGAAAATACAAAAGAAATTAATTACAGAAACAAAACAAGAAAAAAAATGAAAATTCACGTGCACTATATATAGAAGTTTTCTGTGTGACGCAAAGTTCATAGATAATTGCACATTTCGTTGTTCTCTTCTTTTCTTCTTTAATAGAAAGACAATACCTAAATTTCAATGCTAAGAACTTTGGTGAAACAAATCAATGGATTGGGGATGAATAATGTATGAAAATTTTAAATGATCTCAAATTGTCAGAGAAAAGAGATCACCAAAAAATTATAAGGAGTGAATGGTTGTGATTTATGACCGAAGAAACATGAACGTAGAAATTGTTGTGAGTATTCATATGAAATTAGTATTTTTTAATAAATAAAATATGTAGGTTAATTAAAAGGCTATTAATTTTCTAAAATGATATAAATAATATTGAAGTATTTGTTTGATGAAAATCGTAAGAGGAAAATATAATTGTGAATTGATGAATGATTTGTTACAATTTGTTCACCAACTCTTTCTTATGTGGTACCTCCAATTTCATAGAATTTTGAACTTAATCAACTGTTGCAAAGAACACTTGGATATTTTAAGAAGAAGAAGAGTAAAAAACCTTTAAAAACGTAGTTTGAAAGTGAAAGGAAACCCCTCTATTTGTAGCTAACAAATAGTACTATGAATAGTTACTTATTGTGCATTATTAGATGAGTCACAACCCTTCAAAAAGTCACTGCTCATCGGAAAAGTCATAACCCTTTGAAATAGTCACAACTCATTAAATAAGGCACAACTCTTTTGTAAAGTCACAACCCTTTGAAAAAGTCACAATCCTTTGAAAAAGTAACAACTAATCGGAAAAGTCACAATCTTTTAGTGTAAAAAAGGTCTCTACTTTTAATAAAATATAATTAAATTAAATAAATTGAGTATTTTTAATTGAGGGTATTATAGTAATTCAACATTCATGTTTGGGAGTTCATGCTTTTAAGGTAGTATAGAAGATATAGATATAGATAATTAATTTTCAATAACTATGGTCAAATATATCTTTAATAAAATAATAAAATTCTAAATCTATGGTCAAATATATCTTTAATAATAAATTTTCAAAATATATGGTTAAACATATCATTAATACAGAAATAAATTTTCTAAATCGTCTATAGTCAAATATTTCTTAAATAATAAATTTTCAAAATTTATGGTCAAACAAATCTTTAGTACATTAATAAATTTTGTAAATCTATTGTCAAACATATGTTTAGTACATTAATAAATTTTCTAAATCTATGGTCAAGCATAGCTTTAATGATAATTTTTTAAAATTTATTGTCAAACATATCTTTAATATAGTAATGACTTTTCTAAATCTATGGTCAAAAATATGTTTATTAATAATTTAAAAAAAAATTATGGTCAGACATATTTTTAATACAATAATAAAATTTTCAAATCTATGGTCAAACATCTATTTAAGAGTTATTAAACACTTCTTAGCAAATTGTTCGGACCCCTTATTGAACTTAAAAATTTCTCTAGGGGAAAAATTTTCAAATGTGGTTTAAAATCTATGGTCAAACATATCTTTGAAAATATTTTCTCCTTTAAATCTGATTCAAAATTTATGGAAACTATCCGGTCAACATTAGAAAAGACAAACAATATATGGACTTCTACCCAAATTTTAAGCATCATTAAACCCTATATAATCATACACTTTGGCTCCTAGCAATTAAATACTACTACTTCATTTTCATTTGTGACTCATTACACAAGAGAGAAAAACAAACATTTCATTCAATGGTCACTGATAGTATATTCACAAATGATAAATCACCTATGGGAGATTAGAAAAATCCATTAGTTTTTTGTGCATCCCGTATGAAACACGACGTGAAGGATTGTATTGTAGCACAAGATCTTCCAGTTCCCCTTATCTACATAGGGGTTTCTTTTATGGTGACCGTGTCATGGCCCAACAAACATCTAGGCTTGTTTGTGAATCATGCAACAGCCATAGTTTCTTCGTTGTAATGAACCACGGTGTTGATGTTAATCTCATCTCCAACGCCCATCGTTGCATGGACATGCTCTTTGACTTGCCTCTCTCTGTAAAGCAAAAAGATTAGCGAAAAATTGGTGAGAATTGTGGCTATGCCAACAGCTTTACTGAAATGTTTTTGTCGAAGTTGCCTTGGAAAGAGACTCTCTCTTTTCAATACTATGTTAAAGAAGACTCATCTGACATAGTTGAAGAGTATTTCCAAAGAACAATGGGTGAAAGATTTAACAATCTAGGTTAAGGATAATTGACTACCTTAGCATTCCCCTATTTCAATTTCTTTGTCTTATACTCCCTTCATTCCGTTTTAGTTGTCATGATAAGGCTTGTCACAACCTTTAAGAAAAAATTATTAAGGAGTGTTCTATTGACCAATGTATCCCTCGTTATTTCTTTAATCTGTATCTATATATGCTCCTCTTAATTCTAGATAATTAATGTTAAGGGAAAAGTTTGAAAAAGATCATCAATTCTCTCTTGATTGTTTAAATTGATGACAACTATTTTGTAACAAGTATTTTTAATCTATATGACAACTTGAAAGAAACAGAGGAAGTATTACTTTTCTTTTTAGTGAGTTTCTAAAAAAAATGTTATTTTTCTTCTTTTCTGGCAACTCTATAATTTCAACTTTTCACATAACATTTTTAAAACCACAAAATTGTTCATTTTGGTAAAAATTGAAATAGAAGGAGTAACATTTTTTCTATTATTTAAATGAATTAACCCTTTTTCCCTTTAATTACATAGGAATGTTTATCAAGAATATTGCAATTCCATGAGCACATTCTCTCTTAGGATCATGGAGCTCTTAGGGATGAGCCTAGGCGTACAAAAGGTCCACTATAGAGAATTTTTTGAACACAATGATTCCATAATGAGAATCAACTGCTATCTGCCATGCCACAATCCAAAGCTCACCTAAGGAACATGGCCTCATTATGATCCAACATCATTAACCATTCTCCATCAAGATTGTGTTACCGGACTTCAAGCTTTTGTGGACAACGAATGACACTCAATCAATCCAAATTTCAATGCCTTTGTCGCTAACATAGGCGGCACATTTATGGTAAGCAAGTTTACACACTACAACTATATAATAAGCTAGCGTACTGCATACAAATCATATAAATAGAGACAATTAGACAAACAATATATATTTCTGAGAGAAACAATATAGGATCTTTTAACATGGCGTGAAATAGTGTACTTCATGAGGGCTTAGGACGTACGTACAACATGAATATAATGTCTTTCACGTATTTGATCAAGTGGGGTTATACCAAATTTGGTGTTTTCCTTTTTGCAAGCGCTGGAATGGAATATTCAAAAGGTTCTTGCATAGGGCAGTGGTAAACAACATCATTCCTAGGAAATCAGTTATTTTCTTTATTTGTCCAAACAAAGATAAGGTGGTGAGGCCACAAACTAAATTGGTGGACTCCAACAATCCTCGAATTTATCCCAACTTCACATGGCCTATTCTCCTTGAATTTACCAAGAAGCATCAACCAGCTGATACAAACACGCTTCAAGATTTCTCAAATTGGTCTCAATACAATAGTGCACAACCTTAAGAGCTATACATATAAGGTTCAATATTGAAGAGCTTGGAAGTTTCTTTATGTATGTTGAATCTTTGGTTTAGAACAATAGATCTTCTTACTACGATAATGAATTATTAATTTAGAACTGGTTTCTATTATTTGTTATGCTGTTGACGCAATCAGAAATATTGAAAATATTTATGTATTTTTCAGTTAGATTTTAGTCTTAAATACATCTGTTTTGTTAGTCAATACTAAATACTATGACATTCTCTAGTGCATTAAAACTTTATTCTTCAACTTTCCTTCCTTTGTCGTTTTCCTGCTTTTCTTTTCTTTCAAAAAATAAACAATTGGGATCTAAGAATATTTTTCTTGAGGGACCTGTGAGTGAAGAGATGGATTCCAAAAAAGTTTTCATAAATGACTCTTCTTGTTTTTTGATGGTGAATCCCACCATAGTGCAAATTATGAATCTTAAGAAAAATAAAATCATGAAGTCCAAGGCGTAAGCAACTTTAGAAAGGTGACTTAAACCTGAGGATGTTCATAAAGATCTTAAGGTGCTTAATGATTCTCCTCCTGACTTTATTTAACCCTTATACGACAATTTAAGCCAATAAAACTTGTAATAGACTCGAAGCTCTTGACTCGACTTTAAAATTGATAATTAATCGTTTAAGAACTCAAAAGTTGACTGACATGCTTAACTTGATTTATATGAACAATTCCAAATTGGTAATAGCATGATCCATTTTAGAAACAGGTTGCTTGACAATTATATACCAAAAAGAATAGAGTATAAGATTTAATATTAGTATCATTTTTAAATAACAATTTTGTAAAATCTTATGACAAGAAATAATGGCTTAACAACTCACTTTTATATAACATAATAATTATTCAACATTTCAACCTTAATCTTAAGATAATAGCTTGCGAATAGACATAAGGAATAATAAACTTGACGGATGAAAGCTTTACCATCAAACACACTTCACAATGATAAATTATGAGAACGATTTGACAAAATCAAGGGAAATCAGGTGATTTCTCAATGCCCTTCACCGAGGGTCTTTCTGGCAATAAAATAGTAATTATAACTCATTCGATGATTTTTTACTTTTTGGAATTCGTGTGATATGAAAAAGATAAAAAAAAAATTACATACATTAAATATGGGCTTGAATAACTTGATGTAGATTATCAACTTTCTTTTATTGATAAATTATAACCTCGCAGTATTTTGTTTCCACAACTATTGATTGAATGTAGTTTGCACATATATCTCTAAACCAATTGAAAGCATTAATTGGCAAACGAAAAAGAATGGATGTTTACAGCATTAAAAAATTTACCTAGTAAAGTCAAAATGGATGAAAACTTATGTTTGACAACCTCTATATATAACATATATACATATATATATATATATAAAAACATTAAGTGTTGTACATTTTTACTTCAAATTAGATAATATATATATATATATAGAGAGAGAGCAAAGAGCAAAGAGGAGAAGAAAGAGGTGCTAGTTTCCCAAGAACAATCAGAAGGTTTGCTTCAAGTTTCAGCGCAGAAATTGAAGGATTTCTCCATAGATTTCATCACCAGGTATGTGGGATTTCAATAGTGGGTTCATTTCATCCACTAGGTCTCTAGAATTTAAGAAGTTCCTTGATTCTTTATATATTGTTTAGACGAAGCATTTCTAAAACCTGGGATATTTAATGTGTTTTAGCTATTGTAGTATCCTAAATCAAAATAGCATGTTTCCTGGAAAGTTTGTTTAGTTCCTTGTAATAAACGTAGAACCCTAGGTGTGTAGATTCTGTTAGTTCATGAACTTTCTAGGTCAGTTAAACAGATAATCATTCCAAGATTCTAATTGTTACATTATCGATATATAAATGTTGCATTCTCAGTTAGCATGTCAGAATTTTTAGCTATTCAATATTTCAGTTGCATGTGTGTCATATACATAATCACTTGTGAGTAGACTTAGCAACTAGTTGGACTAGGGTTCAGCGTACCCTCATAGTCCCAGAACTACGTGCCCCCGTATGAGTATAAGTCCCCTCTGTTGGGCATCAGATTTAGTGATCACTCCAGTCATACCTTTATACCTCTGGCAAGGTATATTGGGTTCTCTCGATTGGGCGTATATATCAGACTCCATATTTAGCTCATATGGTTTATGTCCATTAATAGTAGCTCCCACAGTCAGACTCCTAGTGCATTTGACCAGGTTTTCAGTATATACTTTAGTATTCTGTTTAGCATGTCATGTTCATGATTAGCACTTGGTCATTGCATTCAGCTTAGCTTTTCAGTTATGTTTTTGTATTTACATTCTTGCTTAGTTTATGTTATTGCTCAGTTATGTCATGTTCAACTTATATATATTTGTTCAACTTAGTATCTATATCCTGCATGGTCAATACATTCCATGTACTGACACATATATTTTCATGATGTATGTTCTGGTACTCAGTATCCAGATCGCGCTTAGATCGATTCTCAATCAGCATTCAACAGCTTCAATGGTGAGTCCTCATATTCCGAGGACAATAGACATACTTTCATTTTATTCCTTACTTTTAGTTTTGTTAGAGTTAACTCGATGGCGTGTCCCTGCAACTCAACTCAGTTAGAGGCTTTTCAGACAAAGTGGTAGAATCAGCTTGAATTGTTAAGTTTATCTTTTAGTTGTTATTAAACTCTTAGTATGTTTTATACATTAAGACTAGTTTGGTTTTCTCCATTTCAGTTATCCATTGTTTTAGCTTCCGCATAGTGCATCTTTTATTCAGTTATTCTAATTATTCTTGATATATACCAGACACAGGGTTAGCTTGGGGTCACTCGTGATCCTAGGTCCCGTGTTACGTCAAGAGGGTAGCCTTGGGGGATGACATTACTGATGTCATTCGACCTGCATCCTTTTATGATGTAGATATAGGTGTTCATGATTATCAACAGACGCTTCGTTGAGATCAGTCTACACTCCAATTAGCTTTGGTGAGCCTCATTGTATTCCAGAGGACTTCATAGTTACTTTCTAGTTAGTAGTTTTGAGGTGTCATGGATCTTGGCCCGACTTCCTTCTTTAATAGTAGAGGCTTCATAGATAGACAATTTTGGAGAGTCTTTCAGTTTCAGATATTTTTATTTAAATCTTATGTTTCATACTCAGTATATTGAGCGAAATTTTGAGATTCAGTAAACCCTTTATAAATGTTTCTTTCAATTTGATGCTTATGTATGTTCAAGTTATTTTTCCGCTTGTAGTTAGCCAGGATGAGGGTTCGTTGGGGACCAACAATGGTTCTTGAATGTCAGCCACGTCCAGGGTGTAAGTTCAGGTCGTGAAAAACTTGGTATCAGAGCACAGAGTTCATGTATCGTAGGGTGTCTATGTAGCCATTTTAGTAGGATCTTATTTTTTATTGTGAGGGCCCCACTTCTATAAATGAGGGACTACAAACATTTAGGAAAATTTTCGCTTCTTTCATTCTCTAAATCGTGAAGTAGAGCTGTGTCATGAGGAACTTATTCAAAACTTGTTCATTTCTCAGATTCATTCGACTATCCCACATACTCAAGGTAGTTTAAAAGCAAAGTCAGTTCATTATCGATAAGTTACTCTTAGCAAAAATCTTGGAAATTCATGAGACTACAGAGGGGCTTAAGAGAAGCCAATGAGTGAGCGTAAGTGTTAGGATTCAAAAGAATGCACTCTTATTCATATAAATCATGTGTTCGTGCTAAAAACGATATGTACTCCCAGACTATGTTCTCTAAACCTTGTCTTAATGGAGACCCTTATGAATAGGTGTGGCTTAGAGCTTGGGTTGTATATTTATTGAAAAGATAGTATGACTTGCGATGTTATAACCACTCAGTGATTTGTCGGGTGGGTTCTAGCTTGTCTATTAGCCTATTTCTCCCAAACTTCAAATTTTCAACTTGCACATCCAACAACCATTATTCAAATAACATAAACTAAAAATTGGGTTGCCTCCCAAGAAGTGCATTATTTAACGTCGTGCCACGACGAAGACATGCTTTCAAGCTTTATTCTTTGGGTAAACCATGGTATCACTTGGTAAACCTCATTTTTTCCTTCGATTTAAATGAGATTAGATTTGGCACATCTGTATTTCCAGTTGGTTAATAGAAACCGAGTGTGAAGTAACAATTTGGTTCAAACAAGAGACGTCATCTTTCATTTCCTTTAGCATTTTGTCCGATCTTTCCATTTTGTTGAAAATACGAGCAAGCATATCCTCGATGCAAAAATTTTCAGCATCAGCCCTTGGATCTTTTGGCTTTTGACGCACATGGAGAGGCACATAGCGATCAATGTCGCCATCCTTGTCCCTCCAATTTGTACCACAGCCACATCATTCCCTATCTCGATCTCTCCAACCATCATCACACTCCCTATTCAAACCTTTATTCTCGCCCGACCTTGGATAATTAGGACGAGAACCCCCTGACTGGTTTTTGAAGAAATGCACTTCTTCATGGTACATGACCTCAAAGTGTGCTTCATTAGGATTTACTCCACTATTAATTCTGAAATCATTCATAGACTTGCAACCACTTCCCATGCCATGTTTTGTCAGTAAGTCCATTTGGGTTATCATTGTGGCGATGTCTTCGTCTCACTCTTGGTTATTTTCCATTTGCTGCTTTTTCATCCCCAATTTCAAAGGAGACACCTGATTTTCTCTAGTATACCAAGCGCAATTGGTTTTCATCATCTAATCAAGAATGGTAGATACTATGTCAAACGGTTGTTACAGGATTCTTTCTCGAATGAGCTGGTCTGCCATACCATTGTTGACTGTGTCGAGGCTCTGATAAAAATATTGCAACAAAATATAGTCCGATAGCCCGTGAGTTGGGAATTGGAGAAATAATTTTTAGAACCTTAACCATGTTTGGTGAATAGGTTCTCCATCTACTCGCTTGAAGTGCGGAATATCAAACCCTCAACTTAAACAACTTCGAAGGAGGGAAAACCTTTCATAAAACGCATCAGTGAGCTCATCCAAAGAAGTAATTGATTCCCTTGGTAAATCGGCCAATCACTTCGTTGCTTCCCCCATTAGAGAAAAGCGAAACATACAAAGTAGTCAGAGTGACTCCTGAGTGATATTCTTGAAAGAAAATGGCCCACACACATTCGCGAAGTTTCGAATGTAATCATGAGGGCCCTCATGAGCATGTCCAAAAGAGACCCGTCATTTGCTACAACTGCAACATTGTGCTAGTCACGTGAAACACCCCATTTCCCACACATGGGGCAATCGAGTGGCATCCGCAATTCCCAACTGATCATCATTGACATAATGTAAATTCCCAATGTCATCATTGTTCCCAAGTTGGCTACCAATGCTCCTATTAACACTCATCTCTTCACCTGTTTAAGAGTAGCCAACAAAGAGCACAAATAAGATAATTCAACTACAACAAAATCAGTTCACGACTAAATAGTGATGGAGCCAAAAATTTCATTAAGGGTGTTCATGATTTTTTTTTCATAAGTGAGTTGAATGTTATTTGTTTAACGTAGGAATTCTACCATGAACGATCACAACATTTGTCAATATCAAATATAAACATTCGATTTTGTTTTGTCTTTTTGTTGCATTGATTTTATATGATTAAAATATATGATTATTATTTTTAAGTGAAATATTGATAGAACAAATGCGTCTAGCTTTACGAAACATAAATCGCACCGGTAGAAAACAAATTTCTTTAAAAAAAGAAGAAGATAAAACACATGTATTGATTTTAGCTTTGGGTTTAATGTTGTTAACATATATAAACACAATTTTTTAATGTAAAATGTTGGGTTTTTATTTTTCCCCATTCGAAAATGCATTATATCATAGATAAAAATTAGAAATACATGATATCTAAATATTCAAAATTAAAATAATGTATTCATATATGTTACTCTATATTATTAAAATTGTAATATTAATAATCATGAAACTTGAGAAACATAATAATGGTGTGTGTGGTTGTGTTCTGCTCTCAATATTATTAAAATTGTAATATTAATAATTAAGAAACTTAAGGTAATATTGATAATTAAAAAACTTGAGGAAACTAATAATGGTGTGTGAGGTTGTGTTCTGCTCTCCAAATAAAATAAAAAATGTTGTGCGCTCCGTGAGATTCAAACATTCGCAACTTGGGTGGAAATGAACACACATAATCGCTATACCACAGAACAGATTATGTCAAGGATGTTCAACATTTATTATTTATCCCTTAAACCCAAATTTTGACCTCTCTATATGGTGTAATTTTCTGGCGAATGGTGTTCAGCTGACCACCCTTGGATGGCTGTAGCTCTGCCCCTGAGACTAAACTTCAACAAAAGAATTCCAAACACCACTCCCCGATAGCGACACCATTTTTGATAACGCTCAACTACACTTCATCCAATTCTAAGTGTAGGCGGTCTCTAATAGTTATAAATCCAACTAAGAGTTCGGGTAGATCCCACAGGGAGTGATAGAGTAGAGAATTCGACCAAGAAATAAAATTGTGTCCTAATCGTTTGTAGAGGTAGAAGTTTCGTAACATTAAAGTAAATCAAAAAGTTTCGACATTTATATCAAATGGGGGGATTTGGGTAACAAATTTATGACTAGTAAAACAGGAGGTCAACAAGTAGAGAAGGTTTCTTGGGAGTGTGATAAGTTTGACCTCTAGCATTGCATTACCGTAAGGAAAAGAATGGTATTTCGCGTAATGGGTGACTACTAGTTGCTCAAATATGATTAATCTCAGTGGGTAGGCTAGGTTATGAGTGCAATAGACATTTCTCAATCAGCTATTGCGAATCAAGTGAGTTCTTTCGAACCTCAACAAGCAAAACACAATCGAACAACCCAATACCATAATTAATCCACTTTTTCAAACTAGATTTGCAAGATTGCATTCAAACCCACTTTCTCAAGATAGATTTATAAAAATGCCATCAACACAATTATCAAATAATAATTCGAGTGTAACACCTCTTTCTGAAGCAAGTATCGGGTAATAAGCTAGAATTGCATTTGAAACTACAATTCCTCAATTAAGACATGAAGAATTAATTGACACCAACTTCAAATCAATAATAAAATAAGTAACTAGCAACACCCATTAGCTAATTAATGCATTGAACTACATAATCACACCCCCCAAGAATGGGGTTTTAGCCAAACATAGTAAAGAACAAGAAATCATTACCAACAAAGTTTTCCATCAGGTTAGACAATGATATGAAAGTCTCTAAATTCTAGAAATTAGGCTAAAAGTTTCACAATCCTTAAATTTCTACTCAAATTTTTAAAAACAATGTTCTAGAATGTAAAACTTCAAAAATGCAGAAGTGAAAAATGCGGGAACTCCTTTTTTTTTTAAATTGCAATTATACGTTCCCAAAATTTCAACATGAAGTCAACTCAGTGAAGTAAGCCGGGCTCGCCAAACTAGTCGGCAATGCACCGAGTGCTCCTCTTCTCACCTTCTTGGCATGGATTTTCATCACTTTTTTCTGTAACATTTGACCAGTTAAACCGACATCATTGATCTCTTCTGCAAGTCGTCGATTAACTTGTGTGATAGCCAAGATGGTTATGTATATGGGCTAGCACGCTTGATCTTTAGGTGAGCTGAAGGTCCACTTGATGACTCACCGAGTGGCTTTGATCAGTACCAACTTTACTTTCCTACAACATTTTTTAGCTTTTTCGCTCCTATTTGCCTTATAATGTCCTTGCCATACACTTTTGCTGTAATTCCTGCATATTAACATATTAACGTCAGTTATGAGCATAAAATAGGCATTGAGGACACTAAATCCCTGAATATTAAACCCTAAATGAGTGGAAATCCCAGACTCATCAGGGGTATTCCTCGATTGCCTCTCCATTGACGGCATAAAATCAAAAGAAAGTCAAATTTTTATGGTCGAAAGCATGTGAAAAGAGTTTTTGGGAATTGAAATATAAACTTACTTACGCTCATGTGTTTACTTTACCGAAAGGAACCGATGAGTTTGTTGTTTATTGTGATGCTTCAAGAATTGGGTTAGGATAGGTCCTTATGCAAAATGAGAAAGTTATTTCCTATGCCTCAAGGAAACTTAAAGTGCCCGAAAAGAACTATCCTACTCATGACTTAGAACTAGCGGCGGCTGTGTTTGGTTTAATGATTTAGAGACATTACTTGTATGGTGTTCAAGTCGATGTCTTTACCGACCACAAAAGTTTGCAATATGTTTTTAAAAAGAAGGATCTAAATCTTTTCCAATGAAGGTGGTTTGAGTTACTAAAGGACTATGACATGAGTGTTCTTTATCACTGTCAAGACCCAAGGTGACCCCTAGGTATACCATGGCGTATAAGACCTCGAGAGTCTCCATATAACCCAACTAGCATTCATTATACAAGAAACTAAAATATACGACCCTTAAACAATAATATCAACCATAACAAAGTTTTATAGAAAAAAGCGGAATTCTAAACATCATCTCAAAGACATCTTGTACATAAGATTGATCATGGCCAATCCCGTACATAATGTTCAAAACCTAAAAGTAAAGACAAAAAGGAAATCAAGCTCGGTCCTCGGGTGTTGAGGAGTCACCAATCATCAATATGAAATCCCTACCCACGAAAATGCTAATCTGTAAGGTCGGACCCTACATTTTTGGAAAGGTAGGCAAGAGTATGCGTTATTACAAATATATACCAAGTATGATATTCATGCATAAAACATTTGAAAACATACTTTAAAAGGATAATTTGCATGGTATGTAATGACCAAGATAAAACATGATATAAAAAGTGTTAGAATACATAAATCATAAAACATGGTCAATGCAAATATACATCTTCTTAAAACACATGTGAGATACTTCTGGAAGAAACCTTAATTCATTATTGCGGGAGTTTTACCTTTCACCGACATATAAGACCATCTGATTTGTCATCACGGAATCTGGTGTCTCCCATACTGAAAAGGGGTGTCCTACTTGCCAAGGTAGGACCAAGAATATCTAGCTTACATCGATCCACTAGCTAATGTCTATCTAGACAATCCTATGGTGTCACATAGTTCATGGGACATGGGTAATCGCCACTTGTCCACTTTGTGCTAACCACAATTCCCACGAAATATCTATTAGTCTTATTCATTTTTTCTTTAAGGAACTTGGGCAATCTCCTCTTGTCCTTACATCTTGGTACATGGGTAATCGCCTCTTGTCTTTAATTAGAGGTCATGGGTAATCGCTGCTTGCCTCATTCTTAGAATAGCTCCTTAACTTTGATTCATTTTAGGTGAGATGACATTTCAACCTTAGAATCCTTTATGTGAGAAAACCTTTCGCATTCATGCAAGAGGTAGTTATGTGAGCAACTCTTTCACTACAATTAACCACCATAACAACATATATGTTTTTACTCTCAAAGAAATCTACATCATATCTCTTCAAAATTTCATAAGAACATGCAAAATTTCATATTTGACCTTTCATAGTTCAAAACCCACTTTCAATCATCAAAATCTAGAAAACATAGGTTAGACATGGGTTCATGTGGATTCATCTTAAAATCATGAAATTGTATCAATTCATGCATAAATGTTCATACATCAATTAAGTAAATCAACATTGAAACAAACCCATGACATGGAAGAAAGCCCTAACTTAATTGGAGATTTCTAACTTTGTAAATTGGAGAATTCGGCACCTCCATGAATGAAAGGGCCTCATGGATGAAAACTATCAAACCTCAATGCTAAGATCTTGTCTTCAGTGGCAGAATTTGAGGCTTGACTTGAAACCCTAGGTTGACTCCTTTATCTTCAAGCTTCCTAGAGAGAATTATTTTGCGGAAGAAGGCTCGTTCTTCTTTTAGGAATTTGAGAGAATGATTTTGATTGGGGAAATTTGGGGTTAAATGTACTTATATAGGGGTATAAGTGAAGGGTAAAACGACATAGGATTAGGCAAGAATAATTAGAAAAAGCCAAAAAGCCCTTAAGAAAATATATGTCGAGCTCACAGACTACCACGACCTATGGTCAAGCGATCAACTCATGGACCGTCCTGATCGGGGGTCGATGATATTAGAGACTAATAATTTTGGACTCGAATGATGAGACCCACCCACGGGCTGTGGTTCCAACAACGAGCCGTGGGTCTCAACTTTTGACCCTAGAATTTCTCAACGTCTGGGACTTACCTACGAGACTTATTGATAATGCTCAACTACACTTCATCTGATTCTAAGTGTAAGCGGTTGCTAAAAAGTATAAACCCAACTAATAGTTGGTGTCGATCCCATAGGGAGTGATACAATAAAGAATTTGATTAAGAAGTAAAATGGTGTTCTAATCATTTGTAGATGTAGACATTTTGCAACAATAAAGTAAATGATAAGGTTTTGACAATTAATGTCAAATGGGGGAATTTGGGTAACCAATTTACGACTACTAAATCTGGGGTTAAAAAAATAGAGAAGGTTTGTTGGGAGTGTGCTAAATTGAATGCCACAATTTTGCGTAATGGTTGATTATTATTTATTGAAAGTCGTTGAATCACTGTGGGTAGGCTAGGTTTTAATTGCAATAGCAATTTCTCAATCAACTATTGCGTTCAAGTGAGTTCTTTCGAATCTCAACAAGCAAAATACAGATTAACAACCAATTACCTTAATCAATCTACTTTTTCAAGCTAGATTTGTAAGATTGCATTCAAACCCACTTTCTCAAGCTAACTTCTCACAACACCATCAATGTAATCATCAACTAATAATTTAACTCTAACACTTCTTTCTCAAGCAAGTATAGAGTACTAACTAGAATTGCATTCGCAACTACAATTCCTCAATTAAAACACAAACTATTAATGTAACCCACTTCAAATCAACAATAAAATCAGTAAATAACAACACCCATTAGCTAATTAATGCATAGGGGTTTTAGCCAAATATAATAAAGAACAAGAAATATTTACCAACGATGTTTTCCATCATATTGGCAAATAATCCTCAAGTCTCCAAATACTCAAATGGAAGCTCAGAATCTCACAAACCCTAAATCTCTACTCAAAAATGTAAAAACAATGTTTTAGAATGTTCAAGATCAAAAACCCAGAAATGGACAATGTGGGAGCTCCTTTTTGTCTTTTTAAATTTGAATTTATACGTTCCCAGAATTGAAGCACGGAGTCCACTCTGTGAAATAAGTCGGGTGTGCCAACTAGTCGATGAAGTGTCGAGTGCTCCCCTTCTCGCTTTTTTGGCGTGCCTTTTTCAGAAAAATCATTTTGTAACATTTGGCGATTGAAATCGGCCTCGTCGATCAATTCGGCGCATCGCCGAACCACCAATGTTCTCACCAAGTTGGTCATGTCCAAGGGCTGAAACTCTGGAACTTTTGGTGAGCTGAAGGTCCACTCGGCGAGTCCCTGAGTTGCTTTGGCAAGTACCAACTTTGCTTTCCTTCAACTCTTTTAGCTTTTTCACTCCTTTTTGTCTTATAATGTCCTTGCCTTGCTTTTTTAACTTCATTGCTGCAAATTAACATTTTAACATCAGCTATGGGCATAAAATAAGCATTGTGGACAGTAATTCCTTGAATATTAAGCCCTAAATGAATCGAAATTCCCGACTCATCACCTATCTACGCCTTGTGCATTGGATGACGGACCGTCTAGGTGAGCCGTTCAAAAAGAACTGAAACATTTTTGGAAAGATGGACTTACCAACCACAGGCCTACCTACGGTCTGTGTGTCAGACGGCGGACCGTTGGTGGCGTTTTTCGGTTCTAGCACCAGATATTTTGAAAGATTGAAATTTGTACTTCCCTCGAATTCGAGGTGTTACATTATCTCCCCCTTGGGATGATTCGTCCTCGAATGAGATTAAAATCATCATAAAGAAGGTAGAAACTTAATCTAACAACCCAACATGAATGCAATCGCATAAATGCACATATCCAACGAGGAAATATCAACTCCAAGCTAAAGAATGTTCAAAACGTCATATTTATGAAATCTATATGCACCTCATGTTCAAATGCACATAAAAAAAGTAGAAATCAATCAAGTACACTCATATTTCTCAAAATTTATGCTTTTCATGAATCATGGATAATGAGGAGAATCATGGGAATATCTAAGACATACGACACCCAATGAGTAAACCATGAGGAGCTAAAAACCTCATGCTTTTGTAGGGATGGAGGGAAAGAGATGATGATAGCGGGACATCATATCGGCCTCGGTCTCCCAAGTAGCACCCTCAACTAACTAATTCCTCCAAAAAACTTTCACAGAAGCAACTTCTTTATTTCTTAACTTCCCGGTCTAAAATCTCAACCGGGACTTCCTCATAAGAAAGATTCTCCTTAACTCCTAACCCCTCTAAGGGAACTATAGATGTCGGATCTCCAACACACTTTCTCAACAATTAAACATGGAAAAATAGATGTACCAATGCCTACTAATTAGTCAAATCAAGTTCATAAGCAATCTTGCCAATTCATCTCAAAATCTGATATGGCCCACATATTGAGGATTAAGCTTCCCTTTCATGCAGAACCTCATTAGACCCTTCAAGGGTGAAATTTTCAAATAGACCCAATCATTAACATAAAACTCAAAATCTCTTCTTCTAACATCGGCATAAGACTTTTGTCCACATGAACACCATATAAATAATGCCTCCAAATCTTTAAGGCAAAAACAACCGCCACTAGTTCAAGGTCATGGGAAGGATAATTATTCTCACAAGTCTTAAGTTGCCTTGAAGCATAGGCAATAACATTCCCATTTTTCCTAAACACACACCCTAACACAGTTCTTGAGGCATCACAATAAACAAAAAAACCATCAGTCCCTTTCGGTTATGTCAATATCGGAGCCGAAGTATGTCTATCTTTCAATTCTTGAAAACTCTTCTCACACGCTTCAGACCATATGCACTTAACCTTCTTTTAAGTCAATGCTATCAAAGGAGAAGAAATCGAAGAAATCCCTTCAAAAAACCTTTTATAGTAACTGGCTAAACCCAAGAAACATCTAATATCCGAAGGGGATAGAGTTCTAGGCAAACTTTTAACCGCATCCATCTTCTTAGGATCTACCTCAATACCTTTATCGGAAACAATATGCCAAAGAAAATCCATGGACCTTAGACAAAATTCACGTTTGCTGAACTTTGCAAAGAGTTGTTTATCCTTGAGGACTTGCAACACATTCCTCTAATGATTGGTATGCTCCTCTTCAATCTTTGAATAGACCAATATATCATCAATGAACACAATCACAAATATGTCACGGTATTGTCTAAAAACCCTATTCATCAAATCCATAAATGTCGCTGGAGCATTGGTCAAACCAAATGAAATCACTAAAAACTCATAATGATCATACCAAGTTCAAAAAGTTGTCTTCAAAATGACATCTTCCTTCACCCTCAATTATTGATAACTTGGCCAGAGGTAGATCTTAGAGAAGTAGATTGCTCCTTGAAGTTGGTCAAACAAATCATCTATCCTTGAGAAATGATACTTAATCTTAATGGTAACCATTTTCAATTGTCGATAGTCAATAAACATATGAAACGAACCATCTTTCTTTCTACAAGCAAAATTGTAGCACCTCATGGAGAGATACTTGGTCGGATGAAATCCTTATCGACCAAATCTGTCTATTTATCTTTTGATTCCTTTAGTTATGTCAGAGCCATACGATAAGGAGGAATACATATAGGTTGCGTATCTAGAAAAGGTCAATACAAAAGTCTATTTCCCTTTCGGGAGGAATACCGGGTAAATCATTAGGAAATATTTCGGAAACTCATTTACAACTGGGACCGACTCAAGTATAGGGGTCCCATAATATATATCCCTCACCGTAACTAGATGGTGAATGCAACCCTTCGAAATCAACCTTTTAGCTTTAAGACAAGGGACAAACTAAGCCTTAGGCATAAAATTTCCCCCTTTCCACTTTAAGATTTGTAAACTGAAACTTCACTACACAAGTTCTACAACAATAGTAGCATAACATGAGTGCAACTAATCCATACCAAAGATAACATCAAAATTTAGCATATCAACCTCTATAAGGTCTACATGAGTGAATCTATGGGAAAAGAAGATGTAACACTTTCTATAGAACCTCTTAGCCCCAACAGAATCACCAAGAGGAGTAGATACAGAAAAAGGATCTAACAACACATCCGGAAGAATATCAAACCTCATAGCCACATATGGCGTCATAAAATAAAATGTAACACCAGGGTTAAGTAAGGCATAAACATCTAGTTGGAAGACTTTCAACATACTGGTAAACACATCAGGAGAATCCTTTTGTTCACCACGAGTGTGAAGTGCATAAAATATATTTTGCTTCTAACTTCCTCTATGACAGGATAAAGGATTAGGTTGAGCCCATCGACAATTATGTCTCATTCTTAGCAATTGAGGGCCAATCCCTTATCTTGTGGTCCATCTTACCACAACAAAATAAAGGATTCGAACCCATGAGACATCTACCCTCGTGCCTCTTTCCACACTCAGCACAAATAGGCAATAAAAATCCACTACCATTTCCTCCTTGAGGCTTAGGGTTAGACACCCTATCTTTATTGAACTTAGGAGGAACATTGGATGAACCTTGGCCTAAAAACCTTTGTCGGAACTTAGAACGGCCATGTCCATCGGATCTTGAATGTGATATGTTACCATCACCAGTCTTAGCCCTTTTTGTGTCCATATAACTTTCCTAAATTTCTCCTCTTTAATTTGTTGAGCATGGAATATGAGACGAGATATGTCCATATCATTTATAAGAATAGTGGTACGACATTCTTTAACTTCAATCTCGGACACACCCGAAACAAACTTACTCATCCTGGCCCTAGGTTCTACAATCATATTAGGGACATATCGAGAAAAATGTGTGAACTTCAAAGAAGATTCCTTCACACTCATATTTCCTTGACGAAGGTTGATGAATTCAAGCACCTTTGCCTCCCTTATCTCAAGGGGAAAGAACCTATCAAGGAAAGTTACATTGTACTTTTCCCAATCAAGAGAACCGGCATGTTCTGTTCTCCCTTCCTTCCATTGGTTGAACAATATTTGAGAAACACTCTTAAGTTGGAAAGAGGCCATTTCTGCCTTTCTATCGGCGTCATTCCCATGATCATCAATACCTTTTAAAATTCATCAATGAAATCTTGAGGGTCTTTCTCGACTTTAGAATCGTGAAACTACAGAGGATTCATTCTAGTGAACTCTCTCAGTCTAGTTGTCGTCGTACCCACATTTGGGTTCACGGGAGCCACAACCTCCGTATATGATTGTGCCATCAAAACATGAGCCAACAATTGAAAAGAAGCCCTAAACTCCGCATTAGTGACTTGCTCGGCAAAAGGATCAACTGGATTTTGAGGAGCTTGAGAAGGAGCCTCTTGACTCGCACTCTCTCTCGCATTTCTTCTGGCATATGCCCTTCGAGTGGCCATATCTTTTAGAGCATTAAATAAGGATTAGGAGAGAGACATTATAGAGTCAAACTCTATCGCACGACTTTAGCATAATGAAAGAAGTGGAATTTTCTAAATATCTTATAACCTCTCATTCATAAATGTGGCACGCTTCACACTCATGAACAAGACTCTACTTGATGTGGCTGATAAGACTTCATTGGACCTTTTTAAACCTTGTGCTCTAATACCATGTTTTTCACGACCCAAGGTGGCCCCTAGGTGTAACATAGCGTATAAGACCCCAAAGGTCCCATACAAGCCAACTACCATTCATCATACAAGATAATAGAATATAAGAGATTTAAACAACAGTTTTGAATCATAAAAAAGTTTATAGTGTAACGTGGAAATATAAACATCATCTCAAAGCCATCTAGTACATAAGATTGATCGGGGCGTAGCCCGTACATCAAGTTTGAAAACTTAAAGGAATCAAAAAATAAAATCAAGCTTGGTCCTCGGGTAATGAAGACTCACTAATCTTGAATCTTCAATATGAAATCCCTAGCCACGAAAGTGCAAATCTGTAAGGTCGAACACTACATTTTGGAAAATGTAGGCAAGAGTATGTGTTTGTACAAATATGTATCAAGTATGATAGAAATCCATAAAACATTTGAAAACATACTTGAAAAGGGATATCTTTCATGGTATGCAATGACCAAGCTAAAACATGACAAAAAAAAGGGTTGGACGACATAAGTCATAAAAAATGGTAAATGGAAATAGACATTATCTTAAAACACATGTAAGATACTTCTTAAAGAAACCTTACTTCATTATTGTGGGAGATTTACCTTTAACCGACATTTAATACCATGTGAGCTTTCAACATGTAATCTGGTGTCTCCCACACTCAAAAGGGTGTCGTACTTGCCAAGGTAAGACCATGAATTTCTAGCGTACGTGGATCAACTAGCTAATGTTTATCTAGACAATCATACGTTTGAACATAGTTCATGGGACATGGGTAATCACCACTTGTCAACTCGGTGCTAGCACAACTCCTACGAAATATCAATTATTCTTATTCATATATTACTTAAGGGACTTGGGTAATATCCTCTTGTCCTTACATCTTGTGACATGGCTAATCGCCTCTTGTCTTTCATTAGAGGTCATGGGTAATCGCCTGTTGACTCATTCTTAGAATAGCTCCTTAACTTTGATTGATTTTAGTTGAGAAGACCTTTCAACCTTAGAATTCTTTATGTGAGAAAATTTTTCACATTCATGCATGAGATATTTTTTGGAGTGACCCTTTCACAACGATTAACCACAATAACAACATATATGCTTTTACTGTCAAAGAAATCTACATCATATCTCATCAATTTCTTAAGAACATGGAAAATTCCTTAATTCACCTTTCATAGTTCAAAACCCACTTTCAATCATCAATATCTAGAAAACATGGGTTACACATGGGATCATGGAGATTCATCTTAAAATCATGAAATTATATCAATTTATATATAAAAGTTCATTAATCAATTATGTAAATGAAGTTTGAAAAGAACTTATGACATGGAAGAAAGCCCTAACTCAATTGGAGATTTCTAACTTTTTAAATTGGAGAATTTTGGAACTCCATGTAGGAAATGGCCCCATGGACAAAAAATATCATACTTAAATGCTAAGAGATTGCCTACAATGGTGGAATTGGAGGCTTGACTTGAAACCCTAGGTTGACTCCTTTTTTTCAAGCGTCCTAAAAAATAAATATTTTTGGATGGAAGACTTGTTCTTTTTTTAAGGAATTTGAGAGAATGATTTCAATTGGGGAAATTTGGGGTTTAAATTTCTTATATAGGGGTTTAGGTGAAGGGTAAAACAACATAGTATTAGGCTAGAATAATTTGGAAAAGACCGAAGCCCTTAAGAAGATAATTGTTGACCTCACCGATGACCACGATCAATCATCTCATGGACAATCCTGGTCGAGTGTTGATGAGTTTAGAGACCAATCATTTTGGACCTAGAATGATGGGACCCACCCACGGGTCGTGGTCCCAACGATAGGCCGTGGGTCTCGACTATGGGTCTTAACTTTTTACCCTATAATTTCTTTAATTCTAGGACTCACCTATGATACCTATCTATGGCTCGTGCATTGGACGACGGATTATCATGAACTATTGAAAAAGTACTGAAACTTGATATTTTTGGAAGGAATGATTTACCAACCAAAAGCATACCTACGGTCCGCGTGTCAGACGACAGACCGTTGGTGGCATCTATGGGTTCTGTTACCAGATTTTCTTAAAGATGGAAATTTGTACTTATCTTAAATTTGAGGTGTTACAATCACACCGTCAAGGTGAATGTGGAGGCGGATATTGTTAGACTTTGCCAATGGGTAGTATTGCTCATATAGAAAATAGTAAGAAGAAGCTTGTTCGAGATGTTCAGAAATTTGCATGAATGGGTGTTTTGTTGGTTGACACTAGAAAAGGTGTTGTTATGGTCCACAATGTTTCAGAATCACCTTTTCTGTCAAAAGTGAAAGCTAATAAAGTACTTGACCCGATCTTGATCAAATTGAAAGAAGCGGTTCTTAAAAAGTCCGCAGAGGCTTTCTCCCATGGGGGAGATGGTGTGCTTCGTTATCAAGGTTGTTTATATTTTCTCAATGTAGATGACACGAGAGAACATATCTTATATGAAGCCCATAGTTCTTGATATTCCATTCACCCAGGAGCCATCAAGGTGTACCGTGACTTGTGGGAGGTGTTTTGGTGGAATGGGATGAAGAAAGGATATTGCCGAATTTGTGGCTAAGTGTCCTCATTGTTAACAAGTGAAAGTTAAGCATCAGAAGCCAGGAGGTTTATCTCAATATATCAGTATTCCTAATTTGTAGTACGAATATGCAAAAATGGACTTCGTTGTTGGTTTATCGAGCAGTCGACGGCAACATGACTTGATATGGGTTATAGCAGATTGTATGACAAAATCGGCTCATTTCATTATCGTCAAGGTGTCTTATTTGGAGGAGTTCTATGCTAAGTTGCACTTGAAAGAAATGGTTAGGTTGCATGGAGTACCCTTGTCTATTATCTCCGATCTTGGTATCTAGTTCGCTTCTCAGTTTTGGAAATTCTTCTAAAATAGTGTTGGTACTCATGTTAAGTTTAGTACAACCTTTCATCTACAAACCGATGGGAAAGAGGAGCGTGCTATCCCAACTTTTGAAGATATATTGAGAGCGTGTGTAATTGACTTCAAGGGTAATTAAGATGATCACTTGACTTTGATTGAATTTAAATATAATAATGGCTATCAATGATATATTGGTATGGCTCCATTTGAGGTTCTATATGGTAGGAGGTGTAGATCTCTTATATGTTTGTTTGAAGTGGGTGAAGTTGTGTTGGTAGGTCCCGAGTTGGTAAATGAGGCTATGGAGAAAGTCCAGCTTAATAGAGAAAGCTTGAAAATGGCTCAAAGTCCACAAAAGTCTTATGCCGATGTTAGAAGAAGATATCTTGAGTTCGATGTAAATGATTGGGTCTACTTGAAAATTTCATCCATGAAGGGTGTATTCAGATTTGGAAAGAAAAGGAACCTTAGTCCCTGTTATGTGGGCCCATATCAGATTCTAAGGCGTGTTGGTAAAGTTGCTTTTGCTCTTGAATTGCCTAATGAGTTGGCATCTGTGCACCCAGTTTTTCATGTCTCCTTGTTGAAGAGATGGGTTGGTGATCCGAAATATATAGTACCATTGGAGAGTCTTGGCATAAAGGATAGTCTTTCTAATGAAATATTTTCGGTTGAGAACTTGGACCGACATGTTTGAAAGTTTAGAAATTAAGAAATTACTACGGTGAAGGTTCTTTGAAGGAATCAGTTAGTTGAGGCTTCTACTTGGGAGGCCGAGGTAGAGGTCAATATGATATCTCGTTATCCTCATCTCATTCCCCCTGTCCCTACTCTAGCTTGAGGTATCCAATTCCTCATGATTTACTCTTTCGGTGTCATGTGTCTTAGATATTCCCATGATTCCTCATTTATACATGTTCATGAAAACCTTGATTTATGAAAAAAATGAGTTAGCTTGATTGATTTCTTCATGTTTATGTGCATTTGAATATGAGTTGCATATAAACCTTATTAAATAATATTATGAACCTGCTTTAGCTTGGAGTTGAAGTTTCCTCCTCGAATATGTTCATTTGTATGATAGCATTGAAGTTTGATTGCTAGGTCTAGCTCCTAACTTCCTTATGATTTTTAGAATCTCATTTGAGGACGAATGTTCTGAAGGGGGAGATATTGTAATACCTCTGATTAAAGAAAGGATAGAAAGGGGTCAATTAGGCATGTTAAAAAATCAAAAGTGGACCATGAAACCCTTCACGGAGCCCTAGATAGGCAATATAGGGAACCACTGTCCGTTATGGTGCTCATGGCAGGTTTACAGAACCTACCCAAGGCAAGTGTCACTCACAGGAACTTCTAGACGGCCCATGGTGATGTTGGCGGATCGTCAAACGGGTCGTACAAGTCACCTATTTGGTTGGATACTATCTAAGGTCACTGTAAAGGACCATAGATGTCTAAACAATCTATAAAGCTTCACACAGACCATGAAGTCATCCGTGAAGGAGACTTGTCAGACTTAGATTTTAAGGTCTTCCTCAAACGATCATATCTTTCAGTACAAAATAAATTATTAGTCCCATGACCTATCAAAATATCTCTAAGTCATCTTTCCAACAACACTGATTTTACCTAATTTAAAGCTCGGAATAAAATGTTATGCCCGAAATAGTGAAGCCCTATCCGGCAGAGCATCTTCATCATCCACTTGACTGGCCATTGTGCTGTAGACGCCCGTGAAGTCCTTCCACAGAGTCAATTCGACAGTTTTATGTCACGGTCATTCCAATTTTCCCAATCGTTTTAACCCAATACTACTTCATTTTACATTCTAACCTAAGCCCTATATAATGATTTTAAATCCCCAAATCAATGTAATTCAATTTGTTATCTTAAAATTCCCAAAAGTTGATCAAGTTCATCCTCCCCAAATATTTATCTCTCTAAAGAAGAAGAAGAAGTCAACTTAGGGTTTCAAGATCAAGTCTCCAAATTCACCAATTGCTTAAGGAATTTGAACTCCAACGTATGGTAGTGTTCACCTATGGAGCTCTTTCATCCATAGTGTTTCAAAATTCTCCAATTTTTGAGTAAGAAATCTCAAATTGAATTTAAGGTTTTCTTCCCTAGCATAGGTTCCTTTCAATATTGATTCAATTGATTGTTTTATAAACTATTATTCATGAATTGAGATAATTCTATATTTTTAAGTTGAATACCCATGAACACATGCTTAACCCATGTTATTTATACTATGATGATCCAAATTTAGTCTTCAACTATGGAAGATGAATTTATGAAGATATGCATGTTCTTTATGAAATTTTTGAAAAGTCATTTAACTTGCTTTGAGAGTAAAGCACAAATGATGTTGTTTTTTGGTTGTGAATTATTTCTCACATACTACTCAATATAAGAGTGTGAAAGGGTTTTTTCACATAAGGATTCTTAGAGTTGAAAGGTTTTCTCAACTAATCATTGAATCATGTTTTAGGAGCTATTCTAATGAAATGTAGCTTTCATTGGCTACTTGATGTTCATTACATGAATGACAAGACAAATTAAGCTTAGTGACTATTCTGTGGGATTTATGCTTAGCACCGATAGGATATGAAGATGGAAACTCTCAGATAGCTAGAGGCCGGGTTTCTAGTAGAAATCTCCGTATCCCATAGCTATGTGCCACCCTAGGATGATTTTCTTGAATAGACAATAATTGTCTTAGATAGACATTAGCTAGTGGATCCATGTAAACTAGAAGTTAAGGTTCTTACCTTGGCAAGTAAGGACATCCCTTTTCGGTGTGGGATACACACCAGATTCCAACTATAGCTCACATGGTCTCGCTACTGAATAAGGCTATTTCCCAGAAGAATGATGAGCTAAGGTTACTTCTAAAAGTATCTCACATGTGTTCAAAGACGATTTTACTTGAATTGGGCATGATAATGATTATGTTTTTAAACTCTTATCTTATGTTTCAACTTAGTTTTTTCATATCATGAAAATGTCCTATTAGCATGATTTTGATAACTCTATGTATGTCTATCATAATTGGTAAATTTTTGTACTAACGCATACTCTTGCCTACATTCTTTCAAAATTTAGGGTCCGATGCTTCGATTCCGCATTTTCGTGGCTAGTGATCGCTCTAGTAATTTTGAGAAGTGGTGAGTTCTCATGTTCCGAGGACCGAACCTTTTATTGCGTATCATATTTACTTTTAAGATATTGCATGTGATTATGGGTTACGTCCCAATCACTCTTGATGTAATAGATGACTTTTGAGACTATGTAGACTTCCGTTTCGATTTTTACAAATTGTTTAATGTATAAACTATATTTTTCAATTCTTTAACTATATTATCTTGGTTGTGCATGCTAAGTGGCTTGTGTAGGGCCTCTCAGAGTCCTATTCACCATGTCACATCTAGGGTGTACTTTGGATCGTGACATACACCTGTAGTAAAAATTCCTGCAACATGTTCCCTTATTTAAATTTTTGGTGTTACACATCCTTTATCACAAAATCCACTATGACAGAGATATGCTTCACAATCACCAACACATCATGAATGATTTCCACAATTTCTTTAATTGAGTGGTCACACATTAGTAACTTCATTTGAGATGGCGAAAAGATTCCAAAGTGTAACCTAATAAATGTTGACAAGGGATAACGTTAAAACTTACTTCTTCATCACACAAAGCACCTATTCACTCCCTTTTTCGAATTTGATACGCCATTTCAAATTAGTGACATTCATTATTCAATTTCATCCCCTCTTTTGTACGAATGATATTGCAATAGTTGGTAACCTGTATCACCATGTTGAGATGAGGACATAAGGGTTCACACAAAGTCTTCATGAATTGAACATTAATTATTGTGGAATCACATTGATATTGACTGAACTTAGCATCATTGAGAAGTTTTGATAATCTGTTTCCCTTGAATGTTCTTGGCTGCTCTAATGAATAGTGAATATACCTTGTGCAAGGATTGCTTAGCCAAGACACTTCCTTCTTCTTTACTAAGATGATTTTTTTAGTTCTTCATTAATTTTCTTAGGCATGATAGGCTCATCCATCATACTATTTTCATATAGTTCATTTGTAGGCCGATAACGTATTTGAGATGAGAGTTGATTCATCCTTTTCTCTAGGTGTTCGATTGAGAGAACATGTGATTCTACAGTTTGCGTAAGCAGTACAAGGAGTTGCTTCAACTCCTCTACTAGTTCATTGATAGAAATTATCTTCTCCAAGACTTAATCAAGTAATCTTTCCATGTTATCTTTTATTAATGTGTCATAATCCTTTTCTTTGTGAAACTTTCTTTTGTTCCAAATTTGGTTTCACCTCTCATCTCTCTAGGATTTATATCTTATTCTTGGGAATTAAGAGATTGAACTCCCCTTATGTGCTTCATCGCTTGACATAAGTTTTTGGACGAAATAAACCTCGATTTTACTTGTTTCCAAGACTCTATATGCATTCCCCATATTAATAGTTAGTCATTTTCTTTCCAATGCACAAGATGCAAAGGCTTCTATGGTTTTGGTGGCTACCATGACTTGGATGTCTCTTATCTCATTTTTTCTTTCTTTCTCCTCACACTTTTTAGCAGAGGTGATGCTCGTCGTTCCATCGGATCCCCTTTCATGTCAATTACGGTTTGTTAAAACAACCCTTTGTAGTAAACACTTTTCTCTATCAACTGACTAACACATAATTGATCCACATTTCAAGCCGTTGGGATTCTCTTTATTTCAACAGCTCAAAAATTGAAAGAAGTGTTGTAACAAAACAACCTTAAATAAATTATGCCTTCGGCACCTAACAACCTTTTGTTTAAATCTCATCAAAAACATCATGAAGTGGTTCTTTCGATTTTTGCTGAAAGTTTGTGATTTTATATCTCAACTCCACTATAAGAGAAATGGGAAAATATCTTTTAAGAAAAGCAGACTTCAGTTCTTCCCAAGTGGTGATTGACCCTTGAGGTAACACTCCAAGCCATGTGGTAGCATCTCCTGTTAAAGAGAAAGGAGACAATCTCAATGGAACAAATTTTTTACTTATACTCCGCATTTTGAAAGGGAGACACAGTTCCACAAAATTCCTCAAGTGTTGATTTTCATCTTCCACCCATTTGCCTCAAAGTAGCCCCTTCATTGGTAGCAAATAAAGCTTCAAACTTGTCACTTGATGTCACGACCCAGACCGTCATGATTGGGACCCACACTAACCCTTCGGTAGGAGAACCAGTACTACAACCCAACTAAGCTAAGCAACGAAAACTAGAACATTTAAAGATACGGAAGCAAGTTTAAATGACGAATAAAAATGGAATTCCCATAAACTCCAAAGGTATAACAAATAACAAAACAAAACTATTGTGAAAGTCAAACCCCTAGAACCTGAAAGTTATTGTACCAAAATTCTACTAATCAACAAGTCTAAGAAAGAACCCCGAAACTAAACATACAAATAAATCTAGATATAGAGTCTGAGTCCGAAAAGAATGGACTAAACAATAGAGGACACATGGAAGCCTAGAAGAATTGGCTCACCCTTCAATCCGGTCTCGATCAGTGATCTCCTAAATAAGGTATATCAACAGCCACCTGAAGATCCAATTTTCTCAACAAAGAACAAGCAAGTGCAGTATCAGTACACAACCATTGTGTACTGGTAGGATCACACGGCTACTCCAGTAACCAAAATATAAGCAGGCAATTACCACACAATAAACACATATACAAAATACATAGTTTAATTAGTATTTCTGGAGCAACGTACAATTTCTTAATATTATTGACAAGTAGACATGAATATAATAATCACACGTAATCCTCTCATGGAACCCATACCAAAAATGTTAGTGTGTTAGAACGTGAGACCTGATCAAATATACATGTGTTGGAGCATGACACCCAGTCTAATATGTCTGTCAGAATGTGACACCCGATCTAATATATATGTCGAAACGTGACACCTGACCCAATGTATGTGTCGGAACATGACACTCGATCCAGTTAGCACAACCACAATCACAATTACACCCATAATGAACAATGCTCATAGTATACGATCAAGTAAAGTGTTGATGGCCTGTAATTGTTCATACATACTCATTTTCGTTAGGTTTGATCTATATTTCATTTCCTTATTCACATACATGGATGCCTACAAGCAATTAACCGACATATATCACACAAATAGGAAATCAAACCATTACCTACCTCAAAACCAAACTTGAATCCCCCCAACACACTTCAATCTCCTCTTTCTGGATTATTTTTGCTTGTTCGTGGTCTAAAAACAACAATTTAATGCAAGGATCAATAAACGAAACCTAATTACCCGGAGTACAATTAAAATTATAAACCTAGGCCAAACCGAAGACCCCACTACCCAACTTAGGGTTGTTTCCACCATTAGTTTTTGGTCAAAACCCTCCCCCAATGATAATCACCCAAGAATCTAAGTTCTATGTATCAAAAAATGGATTAGGGGAGTAAAAACCTTACCTTTACCGCTAGAAGAGGTGGAAAAGTGTCAAGAACTTGCCTTGGTTCGTTTCGTAGCTCTCAAGAGCGAATATTGTAGAATAATGCCGATTTTGGGGTTGATCCCTAATATAATTTGCGACTGAGCCACTACAGCGGACCCGACCCCGCCCTACTGATAATAATCCAACCACAACAGCTTAATGTCATGACCGAGGGGTACCCCTTAGATATAACATATCGTATAGAACCCCGAAGGACTCCATACAAGCCACTTAGCATATCCTAACATAAGCAATAGAATAATAAGAGTAAAAACGCATTTATAGTCCAAAATTTTCATAAAAGCAAATGTGGAACTCTAGACTCTTAGTCTTAACATAGCCATCTATGACAATGTTCGAAATGAGAAAGGGGCATAGCCCCTACGACATAGTCCAAAAAGGAAATACAAGAAATGAAACCACTAAGTGAAATCAGTCATCCTCCACAAATGAGGACTCATCAACAAGCTAGGAGAAATGAGCAAATCCAAGCTTTGCTACAATGATGATCACCTTGAGAACCGGACCCTACACTTGGGGAAAATGTAGGAAAAGTAGGTCTGAGTACAAAAATGCACTAAGTATGATATCTATGCATAAAAACACTTCAAATATGCAAAAAAGGACATTTCCTTTGAAAATACGTGATTACCAAGTTTAAACATGGTTTGAGAGTTTAGAGAACGTAAGTCATAAAAACATAAGTCATAGACATAATCAATACATAGGTCAACTTAACATAAGAGAAACACTTCATAAATAACCTTAGAGAATACTTGTGCGATGCATGAATAAGACCCCTTAAATCTCACCCATGCTAAGTAAACGTCCATAGGCCATCATTCATATTCTTGTTCATATCATCTTATGTGGGAATAAGCCTTAACCGACATAGACCATGTGATCTTAACATGGAATCTGGTGTTACCCACCCCGGAAAGGGTTGTCCTAATTGCCTAAGGTAGAACCATACTTTAGCTTAGAGGGATCCAGTAGCTAAATACCTACGGGGGCACATAGTTTATGGGATAAAGATATTGCTTCTAGAAACCTGGACTCAACTAGGGTAGAAGGTTTCCATCTCATGAGACATACTTTGGAAACTAGGACTCAACTAGTGTATAAGGAACCCATTTGGAAGCCGTACTCAACTATCGTAAAAGCCTTCATTGGAAGCCAAACTTAACTATATTAAAAGCATCCATCTCATATATAATATCCATTCGGTGCTAAGCATTAAAATCCATGGAGTTGATATTAAGTCTTGGCTGAACTTATAATTCATGGAAGAATGTCTTGACACTCAATCCAACATAAATCATACGATATCTCTTAGATCATGCGTGAGAATAGCCTTTCACCGTTTATGTTTACATATACATATCTTAGATTCAAGTAGGTGAGAATAGCCTTTCAACCTTAGAATCATCATATTGTGAGAAAACCTTCCACATCATATCATAATCATCCCTAAATGTGTATATGAGAATAACCTTTCAACAACACAACAACAAGATCATAATCATAGACAGTTCACTCTCAAAGTGTTGTTAAAGCATAAACATAAATCTCATAATCATGAATAATTCTTATACCTTGGCCTTCAAGGATCAAAGATCATATTCAATTAGCACATCTATAATTCACTACATTAGGCATAGATATAATCATAATTAAAGTAAGTCAATCACTACATGCATAATTTCATAATATTCTTCTATTACCAACAAACCCACATCACAAGATCATAATTGGGAAATATGGGGATTTCATGGATTCTTGGGGAATTCAACTTAAAAACATAAGAAATCATCAGTTTATACATAATATAACAAAATTCAATCATTATAAATGATTTTGAAAGGAATGAATGAATTTGGAATCAAACTCTAATTTTTGGGGATTTCTAACTTTGAAATTGCGGTTTTGAAGGGACTCCATGGATGAAGGCTATCCATATATGAAGGACTACCATACCTTAGGATTGAATCCTATGAATTTGAGTAGAAGGCCTTGTTCTTTGAAAACCTAACTCCAACATCCTTCTTCTTCTTCCTTGAGTTCTAGAGAGAGAATTTTTGGAGAGGATGAAGTGTATTGGGAATTTCGAAATAATGAGTTGGAAGATTTAGTTTAGGGTTCTAAAATATTTATATAGGTAGTTTAAATTAGGCTAAAATGACACCATTTAGTATCAATTAAAATTGGGAACCCCCAAAGTACTCCTAGACTCAACCCCTAAAACAGTCCCTGATGAGTCCATAAATTGGACTTATTTAGGGCTGTATTTTGATAAAATTAGTGTCCTCAAATGCATATTTTGTCTCAATATCTGATGAAAACCCTTAAGTTTCAGGTATTTAGAGTTGGAGGAAAAGAATGGACACTACTTAGTTGGTCCTTGAGGGGAGGTACCTTGAGGTTCTAACACGAAACCTATGTTTTAAGTACTCGGAGTTATATTCATGACTGTAACCCTCACGTCAAGCTCTAGTTTAGCCTACTAGTTTCCGGGGTATTACACTTACATGGAGACAGAACCTTGGAATTTGAGTTCCAAGCTCCCATTTCACAACACACCTTCAACCCTTGACGTTCAAAAACTACCCGTTCACGCTACGATCATTTTCAGGAGTTCTAGTAGCTCGAATTTGATTATGCAAGTCGTATAGGTTCCTAAACGTCCTAGCTATCTACTAATATAATCAAATTCATAATTAAATCTCTGATTCATTACCTAATTTTCCTATACCTCACTGACTCCAATTTTGTCCAAATCTGGACTACGCTACTAATTCCTAAGTTACAACTCCAAAGTTTTCTGGCCCTATTTCTTTACCCATTGGCCTTTCTATATCGACAGGAACCGATCGTTACAATAGATACCAATTTACCCATCACTCATCCCTGAGTGATTAACTAGGAAAAACTGGCTATGTAAGAGTAGAGTAGTACCTGAATAGCCGAACAACTGGGGATACTTGTCTCGTATGTCCTTCTCAGTTTCCCAAGCAGCTTACTCAACTGTACGATGCTTCCATTGAACTTTCACGGACTTAATCTCTTTGGTCCTCAGGTTTCAGACATCACAATCAGGAATTGCAATCAGTTCCTCCTCATACTAAAGGTTCTTGTCTAATAACACTAAGTCTCACTTTATGATGTAATCCCCATCCACATGATACTTCTTCAACATGGACAAATGAAACACTGGTGTAACTACAGATAAGCTAGGAGGTAAGGCCAACCTATAAGCCATTGGCCCTACACAGTCAGGGATCTCAAATGGACCAAATCTATCGAGGACTATGCTTGCCCTTCATAACGAATCTCATCACCCCTTTATGGGAGATACCTTTAGAAGAACTTGTCCACCTATCTGAAAATGCCATGGCTCTTACCTTACGGTCGACATACTTTTTCAGTCTATTTTGGGCTGCTGGAAGCTTAGTTTAGATGCTTCTCACCTTATCTTGAGAATCTTTCACCAAATCAACCCCCAACGGCTTCATATCTCCAGCCTCGAACCACCTTATGTGTGATCTGCATCCCCTCTGATAAAGTGCATCGAACGGTGCCATGTAAATGTTTGAGTGGTAACTGTTTTCTTAAGAGAACTCACACAACGGTAGGAACTTATCCGTATGCCTTCCAAAGTCAATCACACCTTCTCTCAACATGTCCTCTAATACTTTAATCATTCTCTCTGACTGACCATCATTCAGTTGAAGGAAAACTGTGTTAAAAGTAAGTTGAGAGCCCAACTCCTCGTGCAATTTTCCCCAAAACATGAATGTCAATTGTGTACCACGTTCTCAGATGATAGAAAGGGGCACCCCATGCAACCTTACTATTTCTTTCATTTAAACCTTAGCTAACTACTATGCATTATATTCTACTCTGACTGGAATGAAGTGGGCTGACTTAGTCAGTTTGCCAACCACGACCCAAATGTATTCAAACTTCACCAAAGGTCTTAGGGAGACCAACAACGAAATCTATAGTTATCCTTTCCCACTTTCATCCCAGAATTGGCATTCGCTAAAGAAAACTTGTTATCCTTTCCCACTTTCATCCCAGAATTGGCATTCGCTAAAGAAAACTTACAGGCCTTTGGTGCTCATATTTTACTTGTTGGGAGTTTTGGCACTTAGCCACAAACTCAGCTGTCTTTTTTCATTCCAGGACACCAATACGGATGTTTCATGTCTCGGTACATCTTGGTCACACCCGGATGAATGGAATATCGCAAACCATGGGACTCTGCCAATAATTTTTGAATCAAGTCATCCACTCGCGGAACACAAATTCTTCCTTTAAATCTTTGCACCTCTCCCGCATCAAGAGTCGCATTTTGTGCCTTGCCATACACTGTCTTCTTTCTGAGCTCATTCAAACTATCATCCTTAAACTGTTTGGCCTTGATCTCTTCAATGAATGTGGCCCTCACCTCAATGCAAGCTAACACCCCAACTTTTTCTGAGATGCCCAAATGCATGAACTTAGACTCCATGGCTTGAATTTCCTTAGCCAATGGTTGCTTGGATACAACCAAGCAAGCTAGACTACCCATACTTACAACCTTCTGACTTAATGCATCTATCACCACGTTAGCCTTACCCGGATGATACTAGATGGTCACATGATAATCCTTGAGTAACTCCATCCACCTTAGGTCTCTCAGATTTAGGTCGTTTTGAGTGAATACATATTGTATACTATGGTGGTCAGTAAATACCTCACGCTTAACACTATAAAAGTAATGTCGCAAAATTTTGTGAGCAAACACTACCGCTGCCAACTCAAAATCATGTGTCTGGTAGTTTCACTCATGCACTTTCAACTGCCGCGATGCATAAGCTATGCCATTCTTATCCTTCATCACAACAACACCTAAACCCGAATGTGAAGCATCATAATAAACAATAAAATATTTACCTTCCACCGATAGTGCAAGAATAGGTGTTGTGGTTAAGAGAGTTTTAAGCCTTTGAAAGCTCTCTTCACATGATGCAGTACAATCGAAAGGCACCTCATTTTTAGTCAGTATTATCAAATGCGTGGCAATAGAACCAAAGTTCTTTACAAATCGATGATACTAGCTAGCGAGCCCCTCAGAACTCCTAACTTCCGTCACCGAGCTAGGCCGGACCCAATTGTTAACCCCTTCAATCTTTTGGGGATCTACCATTACCCCTTCTCTCGAAACTACAGACTCCAATAAGGCAACCGAAATCAACCAGAACTCACACTTAGAAAATTTATCGTACAACTTTTGTCTACGAAGAACACGCAGAACAATACGAAGATGGTCAGCATGTTCTTTCTTACTATTTGAATAATCTAAGATGTCATCAATAAAAACAATGACAAACAAATCCCGAAGTGGTTTGAACACACCATTCATAAAACTCATGAAAGCTACAGGTGCATTTGTCAGGCCAAATGACATCACTAGAAACTAATAGTGCCCATAGAGGGTGCTGAATGGCATTTTCGGTACGTCCTCAAGAAACTAAGGCACCCAACAACTGGTATAAAAGATTATCTATTCGAGGCAATGGACACTTATTTTGAATGGTGACCCTATTCAATTATCAATAATCTATGCACATCCTCATACTACCATCATTTTTCTGAACAAACAACAAAGGAACACCCCACGGGGAAGCACTAGGACATATGAAACCTTTATCAAGAAGTTCCTAAATTTAAGCCTTAAGATCTCTTAACTCTGCCGGAGCCATGCGATAAGGAGGAATGGAGATTGGGTGGGTACCAGGTTCCAAGTCAATGAAGAAATCTATATCTCTATCAGGAGGCGTACTAGGCAAATTGGTAAGAATCACTTCTCTAAATTCCGACACAACAAGATTAGGCTCGATAGAGGGAGGATCAACCTCAACATGCCAAATATGAGCCAAGTATGCCAAACACCCCTACCCCACAAGTTTGCTAGCCTGAATGGAGGATATGACCTTAACTGGTATAGGCTTGTACACCCCTTCCCAATCTAAATTTTCCCTACCCAAGATCTTTAGAGAAACAGGATTATTATTACAATTTAACAAAGCATAATAGAGGGAGAACAAAGGCATTTCTAAGATTATATTAAAGTCAGTCATATCCAAAATAACCAAATTATCCCAAGTTTGGAAACCAATAAACATAACATGACAAAAATGATAAAATGGGTGACTATGACAAACTCTTCAATTGGGTAGAAACATGGATTTGGGTATTACGTACATCACAAACCATATCAAATCCCTAAGCAAACTAAAATGACATGTATGAAAAAGTAGAAACCAAATCAAACAACACATTAGTCATGCGGTCACAGACAAGAATAGGACTTGTGATCACTGCATCAGATATCTCTGCCTCGATCTTGCCCGAAAAGGCGTAAACTGGGCCCTGTCATCTGGACGGACAACCTCCTTGACTGGTTGCGTTGCTCCTTTGCGTGCATTACTATCCTGTGGGTACCACTACTCTAGTCTGCTGCTGTGCAGGGTCCAACATACGCGGTTGGGGACAATCTTTCCTCATATACCCAAGTTATCCGCTAGTAGAAGATGTGGCTCCCTGGCTATCCTGAATAAAATTTTGTTGTGGAGTTCCCGAGTAATTACCTTTAGAAGGAGGTATGGCGAACTTAAATGGTTGGGCTGCAAGTGGTGGCCTACCTCAACCTCTGGAGTAGAAACCCTCAAAGTTACCAGTTCTCTTGGGTTTCTTAGCGAAAGCCTTAGCATGCCCATCACGTCTAACTCTTTCTATTTGTTTCACAAAGTTGGTCGCCTCATTAAAGCTTTTTCCAGTAAAAGTCATGTGAACACACAGTATGTGAAGTTCTGGGTTTGATCCCTTGATAAATAGATGAATCCTCTCCTCCTCTATAGTTACCAATTGTGTAGAATATCTACACCAGGCATGAAAGTTAGCCTCACAAGCAGCTATAGTCATACCACCATGATCCAAAGCCATGAACTCATCCTTCTTTCGATCTCACAAAGTTCGGGGAATATACTTTTCCAGAAACAAAGCATGAAAATATGTCCATGTGAGTGGGGGTAAAACTGACGATCTGCATTCCACATAGGCCCTCCACCACTTCTTCACCTCACCCTGAAGCTGGAAAGTCACAAATTCTACCCCATGTTGGTGTACAATGCCTAACTTGTGTTGCCTCTCATAACAATCCATAATACCTAACTTCCCCTTATAGGTAGACTGAGAAGTGATGAGTTCTGAAGATTTCATCATAGGAGGTAGAGTGTGATGAAGTCCCATTGTGTAGGCACTGACCAACTATAAGTGTGGAATAGAAGAGTGGGAGTATACATGAGGTGATAGATCTAAGCTAGGCTTATGCTTTTGAGGGACTGCCCATAATACTAAAAGTGTTATAAAATCAATTAGGCAATGTTGTATAGCGAATCAGTGAATAAGTACTTCAATTTTAAAGTGAAATGTGGTAGTAAATTGTAAGTATAAGTACTAAGAGGTGAGGATGGACTACTTGTTATAAGGTCCTAGTGGATGAGTGTTTCTGAATTTGTATCCAATAGTTTTTAATTAGTATAGTAAGCGAGCAATCATATTGATATTATGGTTTAGTAATAAACATTAAGCTTGAATTTGAGATGAGTGTCATGATTAAAAGAATGGCAACATGAGTGTGATGATGTTAGTCTTGAGATTTGATCGGGTAGACATGACATAGAGTAGGTGAGGAATTGAGATATTTGTTGCAATGTATGTTAGTAGTACAAGTGAGAGATCCTAACATTGAGATAAGGGAAATGAAGTGTGGCTAAGTCACAAGAGTAACTAGGGTATTAAGAGGTGTACCGAGATTATATATAATCAGACGAGGTTCAGTTAAGATATTCCATGTTTGCTTATATAGAATAATTGAGTTGTCAATGTGCAATAGGTCCATAACTTTCAAGTCTTAGCTTTATACCTAAGAAGGAGATGATAAGATGAGAAATCAAATCAAGTGTTGAGAATAAGATAGTAATGAGTTTAAAAAAGTATGGGAGATACCTTTTCAGAGGTCTTTCAGTAGTGTAGTGATGTTAGAAGGAGAAGGTTAATGATCTTATCGTGATAATGATGGTGTGATAATTACATCTAAGGTGATAAATGATGAGGAAGAGTAGGATGAGGTTTTACTATGAGAAAAAATTAAATGAGAGCTTCTAGTTGATTCCCAAGAAGTTGGTTAGTAGGAGTCCATGGAGTTGTTAGAGTACTGATCTTGAATGTGGTGTTGTTAAACATTTGGTGGTTCTTGATATGATCCCAATGTGGTGGTATATATTAGTATTATTAGTATAGGATTCCCTATAGAGAGGTATAGAACTCGAACTTTAGGATTTGGGTTAACCTTGAACATAGTAAGAGCATACAATTACATTCAGTCCTTAGTAAGAGTACGTAACACTTAGGAAAATAATAGGTCAAACTAGAGCTTGTCGTTAGGGTTAGAGCCTTGAATGTACCTCCCCGTAGCTTAAAACAAATATTTTTGTGCTAGAAGGTCAAGGTTTAAACCCCAAGGACAAACCATAGGTTCTTGAGGAAAAGCCTCTTAGAGGCTGCCTAAAAGTGGCCCACGGAGGGCACCCATGCCTCGTGGGTGAGAGGCATAGGTCAAGCCCCTGAGAACCTAGTCTATGAACCTAGACCATGCTTCACCAGAACAGGTCGTGGGTCCAACCACATATGTCAGTGAAGGGTCGTGGGTCAAGGCCTGGAAACCAAGCCAGAGGACCTCAGACCACGGATGGACAGCATGCCACATTAGTCCATCCACGATCCATGGTCGTGTAGTCATGGATGAGGCCTGTAACTGCCAAAAGGCAATATCACTTAAGGGCATTATAGGGATTTCCTATTTTTAAGTGGGATTAAGTGACGTCGTTTTATAGATTATTAGAACACATATATAAGGTTTTTAAGTCACTAAACTAAATCATCTTCCTCATAATTCCAAATCCCAAAAGAAAGACCCAAACCCTCTCCAAAAATCTTCTCTCTAGAACTCCAAGGAAGAAGAAGAAAGTGAAAGCTAGGGTTGAAGGATCAAAATTTTCCACTCAAATTCATAGGATTCTTCATCAAGGTATGGTAGTCCTTCATCCATGGATAGTCTTCATCCATGTAGTCCCTCCATACTAAATTTCAAAACTAGTAATTCCCCAAAAAGCTAGGGTTTTACTCCAAGTCATGGATTCCTTTCTAAAAATGATTGTAATGATTTAATTACTTTATTCTATGATTTAATTGATGATTTATTATTTTTATTATGTTGTAATCCCCAAGAATCCATGAAATCTCCATATTCCCAATTTATGACCTTGTGATATGGGTGAATTGATGAAAGAATGATATGATGAGATTACACTTGTAGTAATTTAGCTATTTGAAATATGTTATTATCCATATCTAATGTAGTAATTCTAGATGTGTTGATTGAGATGAACTTTGACCTTTGAAAAAGCAAGATATGATGTAATGCATGAACTGTGAAGGTTATGTATGTGCTTTAAGAACACTTTGAGAGTGAAGTGTGCATAATTATGATGATGTTGTTGTGTTGATTTAAAGGCTATTCTCATGAACACATAATGAACATAATGTGAAAGGTTTTCTCATATGATTATGATTCTACGGTTGAAAGGCTATTCTCATCTAATTGAATCTAATGTTATATGTAGACATGGACGGTGAAAGGTTATTCTCACGCATGATCTAATGAGTTATATTAATGAAACAAGTTATGAGTTAATAAGTACTCCTTTGGATGACTGCTTAGCACCCAGTGTATATTGACTATGAGATGGAAACCTTTTCGTGGGAAAGGATGAATTTCTAGAAGCAATCTCTTGATATGGAAACCTTTTCATAAAAAAAGGTGTGGTTTCTAGTAACAATCTACCTATCCCATAAACTATGTGCCCCCATAGGTTTTTAGCTAGTGGATCCACCTAAAAGCTAATATGATGATGGTCTTACCTTAGGCAAATAGGACAACCCTTTTCTGTGTGGGTAATGCCGGATTCCATGTAAAGCTCACATGGTCTACGTTGGTTAAGGCTCATTCCCACTACGAACAAGAAGATGAATTATGAACTATGGATACTCAAGAAGCTTTACTTAGCATAGGTAGGATTATTGGATCTTATTCATGCATTGCACAAGTAGACTGTTGAGGGTACTTATGGTATGTTTCACTTATGATATGATGATCTATGTAATGAATATGCTTATGACTTATGTTTCCTCTTTAATCTTCAAAGTGATGTTTTAACTTAGTAAATTGCATGCATCCAACTAAAATGTCCCTTTTTGCATGTCTTCAAGGTTTTTATGCATGACTATCATACTTAGTGCATTTTTTTACTAACCTATATTTTCCCTACATTTTCCCCAAGTGTAGGGTCCGAGTCTCAAGGTTATCCCCATTGTGGCTAGTGCTTGAAATTGATCATTCTCCTTGTTTGTTTCGTTAGTCCTCATGATTCGAGGATGGATACTATCATTGTAGTTTCATTCTTGTATTTTGACTTTCAGATTATGTGGTGTTGGGGTTGTGACCCTATTTTGATTCAAGTATTGTAATAGATGCCTAATTGAGACAAGTCTAGACTTCCACTTTCCTTTATGAAAACATTTGGGCTAGAAATGCATTTTTACTCTATATTGTTCTAATGCTTTATGTTATGATATTCTAAGTGGCTTACGTGGAACCTCTCGGGGATTTATGTGCCTTGTTACCTCTAGTGGGTACCCTTGGGTTGGGATAGAGTAACCCCATTCCGTACCTAGTCCAACCGTCATTCGAGGACAAATGATCCCAAGGGGGAGATATTATAACACCCCAGAATTATTTTTTTGCTACGACTCGAACCATCCTTCGTTTTGAGTAGCATTCTACCGAAGAATTTCAAATTTCTTAAGTGTTAAAGTCACTAGATGTAGCACCTTGAGTTCCAAGAAGAACTAAAGAGAGTTCAATCAAGTCATTCCTAAGTTATTCTATGTTTGGAGTCAACTTCAAATGACCATAACCATTACTGCAGGATGAGTTAGGTGGGCTAGAAGATATAAAATAAACGGTCTTGGAACCCTCTTTCCATCGTGACCATGTTTGCTAAATTTCGAGCTTGTATTAGGGAGATATTCCTGTTTGAACTCGGGCTATCCAAATAAGAAAAGTTACCCGAATATAAGAAGGGTATTTTGGTCTTTCCTCACCCTATCAAATTTATTTTATTTTTAGTAATTAAATAGTGGTCTAAACAAATTTTGTTCAGTTTACGCAAATCCTAATTCATGCTAGGGTTTTAGAGAAGAGTTCAAGAAGAGAAAAGAGGAGAATAGAGGACAAAGGCGTATATTTCGTAAATTTCTTAAGGTTTCGTTGCGGATTTTGCCAAGGGTGTGATCCCTAAGAAGTATGTGAGACTTTCGTAGCATTGGGCTCGTTTACCCACGCGCCAATCATATTTTTTTCAGCGAATTTCATCCTAGGAAGTTGAAAGTTTGATGATCTTGAACTATGTTCTTGAAATTGGCTTCCGTTCTTGAGTTAGGATTGGATTGTTGAGTTCTTGAGGAAATCGTGTTGATATTAGAATCGTTCATGAGTATATTCTTTTGTACATCTGTTTAGTATATGAATCTAAAGAGAAATTGAGAAAAAGAATAAAATCTAGGCGAATTGGGGTTAGAAAACGAGGAAGAAAAAGTCGGATAGAAAACACGTACCAGGTATGCATCGCGGGCATGTTCCTTCAGAGTGAAATTTCTCTCTCCACGTCACAGAGAGATTGTGGAGCCCACTGTTTCAAAATTATTTTGCGACCAAATATTAAAAACCATCTCTGCGTCCCGGACTTGCTCCTAGACAGTGTTTTTTTTACTATATCTCATGATTAACTATCTAAAACACTTTTAATCATCACTATAACTTTCCTACCACAAACTATAACCTTATATTCATAATTCAAATTCAAGGTAGATTTAAGATTTAAGTCTTGAGTGTTTTTTCGAAATTTGTTGAGAAAGTTCCCTTGAATCTTTTTGAGGAGTCTTCTACAAACTTCTAATAACTTGTTTCAAGACTCGAGTAAGTGAGTATGAGAATGAGGAGAATGAATTCATGAGTCTACTTTATCATCACAACATCCTTCATATCATGAACCATAACTCTTGAATTCATAATTCAAATTCAAGAGAGAGTTAAGAGTAGAGTTCAAGAAAGTCTTTCAGTTCAATTATGAATCCCTTGAGATCAACTATTCATTTGAGATATGTTTTGAGGAAGTAAATATGAGAATGAGAAGAGTCGTATACACGAGTTCCATATTATTATTTAGACCTTCGATTCTAGTCGTTCATGCACATAATTCCACATGAACTTCATAACTTGAACATCTTTGAGAGGAGTTGTATCATCAAGTTCTAAGCGTTGAGTATTAAGTTCCTTATCCTTTTTGATATTTTATTCCTAATCATGGGACTATTAAATATTACCGATGGAGGCCTTGAGTTCAGTTGTGCATGCCCATAATTCCGCATGAACCCTATGAGTTGAACATTTTTGAGATGAGTAGTATAATGAAGTCCTTGAATTGAGTAGTTTATACCATCATTCTGCATAAACCCTCCTAGTGGAGCATTCTTGAAACGAGTATTACCATTGAAAGTTCTTGATTTCTGAGTTGTTGATTATGGTTATTGAAAACCTTGAATTGAGTCGTTCACGTCCATAATTCGGCATGAAATATATTCTGAGAGGTCTTTTACACATTTTTCTAAACTTGTTTTAAGACTTGAGCACTTTGGTTGAGAAAGTGTAGAGTCGAGTTCATTTTCTTCACAATGATATATGGGAACTAAGTATTCCCAAGAGTAAACGTTTTCACATATAAAAGAGGAGGAAACTGAGATTTCCAAAAGAGTTTTGAGCAGTTTGAGTAACATCTCTTTTAAGAGAAAGATGTTTGAGTAATAATTTCAAAACACAGAAAGAGTTATGTTTTTAAACATATGAGCTGAGTATATTTTGGGAGTAGTATTGAGCACCGATATGAGGGCAAGTTTAAGTTCAGATAATTCAAAGTCTCCATAAACCATGTAGCCTGCATGGGTTGAAAAGTGTCACGACCCAGGGGTACCCCCTAGATGTAACAAGGTGTACAAGACCCCGAGAGGCCTCATACAAGCCCCTTAGCATATCATAACATAAATCTATAGAAATGATGCGGAAATGTAAAACATTTTTCCATAATATCAAAGTCTATTAAAAGCAAGAGAAAGTCTATAATAATTTGTCTCAAACCATCTAAAACCATAATTGTCTTTGGGACGCTGCCCATACAAAAGTTCTAATATAAAAAATAAAAGACATAAGGGAAAAGTGATCAAATCCTGAATGCTATGAGGACTTGCAAAGTCTCCACTCCTTGCTCTACTATGAACCTAGCCACGGGGATGGAACTCAATATCACCGGACCCTACATTTAATATGAAGGTAGGCAAGAGTATGCGTTAGTACAAAATGTACTAAATATGATAGCTAGCATAACATCATCAAGAGCATAACAACATAATCATAGGCATAATCATTAACATAGACATAATATAAACATTATTGAACATGAGACATAATTCGTAAACATAAGAGATACAACATATTTGTCAGCATAGTCAATACTTAGATCTTCATAACATAAAAGAACCACTTCGTAAGTAACATTAAAACATACTTGTGCAATGCATGGATAAGTCCCATAATCTCACCCACGCTAAGTACCACTTTAGGCCATCATACATATCTATCATCTTTTGATCTCATCCTTAGCTTCTTTCTCATAGACAAGGGAACCTTCACCTTCAGTCACACATATCAAGGAAGTCAATTATAGTAACAATCCAAGCTAGCATATATCACATAAACAAACCTCATATAAAACATACTTACGATACTTCCTTGAAGTAACCTTGATTTATCATAATCATACTACTTTGATTAGGGATTTGTCCGTGTTTAGCTATTTTTACTATTCATGGAAGAGTTCTTCTTAACTAGTCCAATACATACATTACTCATGAATGCTACCAAGTAAAGAACCATATCATGCTAGACCAAGCTACCATGGAAAGCATACTACAATGCAAGTCAAAGCTATTCAGGGAAAGGTACTATTGCTCAATCCAAGCTACCAATGAAATGGTTTGGCCTAACCAAGTCATGCTACCTTGCAAGCATTCTATTCTGCTAGTGCAAGCTAACCTTAGGAAGGTTACGATTTCTCAATCCAAGGCAACCATGAGATCTACTACTCAAACTAACATTAATGGTCTTGTCTGACCAAGTCAAGCAATTCATGAAGGGATAACATATCACAACTTGAAGCTATCATAACAAACATACCTTTATAGATAGAGAGATTACTGCTAGAAACTCGGACTCAACTAGCGTGAAGGTCTCCATCTCATGAGATGCACTTGGCAACCCGAACTCAATTAGTGTACGAGAATCCCATTTGGAAGCTGGACTCAACTAGCATGAAGCTTTCATATAATATTCAATATCATACTCATTGAAAAATGCCTTGACACTCAATCCCTATTCAAATCATAAGATAACCCTTAGGCCATGCATTATACATTCATAAGGTAGTTAGGGTGGATAAAGTCCTTCCACAACAATGCTATTTACTAGACTACCATTATCATATAGACTTCACTCTCAAGATTTAACATACATAATTCATCATATTTTCTTTACTCTCAAAGCCCTAGAAATAAACATTCAGAACTACAAGCCTTACTTTCAAAGCTTCACTTCTCATAAGCATCTCATAGGCCTAAGTCTCAAGGCATTCTACTCACATGCTTCATTCTTTAACAATTCAAGTTATATATCATTATATAGGCTTAACCCCAACATTTACCAATCATGATTCAACATATTTGATTTATCTTATTCAATTCATATGTAAATGCCCTAATATCAAGCAATCGACTATACATATCATCAATCTTAGAAGATTATCTCTAAATCCTCAATTTCCTCCTTCAAGGTACAAAACTTACATACTTCAATTTAATCTCTGTAGACATGGGTTAGGCATGGAAACATGTATTTTCATCTTAAAAACATAATTTTATACTAATTAAATCATAAAAAATCATTACCCACTCAATTGGATTAACATACATCATCACCCACAATATTGGAAGGAACCCTTACTTGAATAGGGGATTTTTATCTTCACAATTTGGGAAAACTAGGGGACTCCATGGATGAGGAAGCTATTATACCTTAACCACAAAGCCCTCACAAATACTCTTCTTCTTTCTAGAGAGAGAAATATTTTAGAGTATGACCTTTGGGATTCTTTTGGGGTTTTGGAAATAATGACTAAATTGGGGAGGTTAAAGGATTAAAATAGCTTATATAAGTGTACTAAGTCTAGGCTAAACAACCTCACCCGATACCCACTTAAAGAGGAATTTCCCAAAGTGCCCCTCACTAGGTAGCCTACTCCCATGCACCCCCACAGGCTCAAAGAGCCACGGTCCTCACAACTAGTCGTGGTCCTACCTGTGGTCCTTGGACCAGTGGCTAGGCCACCATGTCTTGCCCTTCATAAATTGAAGACATCTTCACGGGCCTTCCCATGATCCGTGGTCTTCACCACTGGCCTTGTAGTGGCTCGTGAAGATAAGCCATTCTTGGGCAGCCTTAAGGTAGCCACTGCCTTAGCCACTGTGAACCACACCACAAGCCGTGGTCCTCACCACTAGCCATTATGGTGGTCAAGAAGTGGGGCAGTGCTTAGCATGTTTGGGGGAGCCTAGACCCTTTCCCCTTTGCCTTGGTTCTTGTTGCTCTCACACTTAGCCTTAGTTGGCCTACTAAACTACGGGTTGTTACAATATGTCCCCCTTGGGAACATTTGTCCTCGAGTGATGATCTAGACATCCCTTAAAGGAAACGACTCTAGAATAGCAGCCCATCATGCATGCAACAAATTTTAATGCACACAACCAATGAGGGAAACTTCAACTCCAAGCTAAACATACTCAATGCAACACAAGGAAATTGGAACTGCATCTATCAACCCATTATGCATGAAATCTCATAACTAATCATGTCGAAGAAGGAACTACCATCTCTGAGATAAAACATGATGAACATACACTCATGAAGCCAATATGCAATCTATACTGAAAACATACATCCAAGGAGGAACTCTCAACTCCGAGGTAAGACATGTTCATCTATTCATCTCATGAAGTCTGTAACAACTCATACTCAATGCACTACAACATGAGGAAAACAATCATGATAACTCATTAAACACAACCTTTCATGAACATGCATCATATAGGGAAATTATGGCTACACATAAAACAGACATGAGTTTCCAAACAAGGAACTACCCATATGGGACTCTCCCTCATAGGAATAACTTTCATCTACTCCCAAACCTTCTAAGGGAACTAGGGGTGCCGGATCTCGAACATACTCCTTCAAACATAGAGACATGGAAAACTGAATGCACCTATGCCAGCTCACTAGGCAAAGCTAACTCATAAGCACCCTAGCCACATGGCTCAAATCTCTCATGGGCCTACAAAATGGGTACTAAACTTCCCTTCTTACTAAACTCACTACACCCTCCAGAGGTGGGATATTTCTAGTGAGCCCGAATCATCAATATTAGCATCATCAAATGACCTTTCCATCTAAGCACACCATCTCCCACTTGGGAGGAAGCCTCAACGAACTTTTTAAGCACTGCCTCATTCTATTCTACTAAGGTTGGATCCATACTTTGCTTAACTTTCACATTTAACACACAAGACGATTAAGAACAATCTTAAACCATAACACTACCCTTGGTAGAGTCTACTGACCGAACATATCTAGGCATTATCTGAGCACCCTACTCATAATGACAATACTTAAGATCAATTTTAAAAGATAACTAACTCTTTGGATCTGGTCAACACTTGAACTTTTCTCCCTCACCTTAACTAGGTGGTACATAGAACCCTTAAAGTCAACTTTAAGACAAAACATAATCCAAACTCTTGGAATAGACTTTCCCCTCCCAGTCTTGGATAGGATCATCCGGGAACTAACAATTTCACTATACACGTTCTACAATCACATAGGAGCATAATAGGAGTGCAACAAAAACATCACAAAAAGGACATCATAATCTAACAAAGCATAAACACCAATTAAGAAGCTATCAACATACATGGATCCACATTTGGAGCACACTCATAGTCACCTCTAGCTTGAAGTGCAGAAAATCAGGTTTGCTTAGGAGCATCTTCTCTTCCTTTAGCCTGTCCCTTATGTCACAACCCAGGGGTACCCCCTAGATATAACGTGTCATACACGACCCCGAAGAGCTCTGATACAAGCCCTTAGCAAATCATAAACATAAGCAATAGAAATGATGCAGAATTAAAACTTTTTACAACCCAAGTTTTTCATAAAATTAAATAAAAGTCTAGACATTATCTCAAAAAGGCATCTAATACAATCATGTATCAAATAGGGTCACAACCCTTAATAACATAGTCTCACAAGAAAATGTAAGAAAGAAAATTGAAATAAATAACTTCCATCCTTGAACCATGAGGACTCACCAAAAGCGTGGAGAATAGTCGATCCAAGCTTTGATCAAGGAGGAATCATACCTCAACAATCGGGCCTTACACTTACAAAAAAATGTAGAAAATATCGGTTAGTACAAAAATGCAATGAGTATGATAGCCATGCATAAAATCTTTAAAACATGCTAAAAGGGACATTTTAGTTGAAATCATGCGCTTTATCAAATTTAAGAGTCATCATGCACATTAATGTAAATACATAAGTCAAACCACCTCATAAGAAACCCTAAGCTATACTTATGCAATGTATATATAAGATACCATAATCCTATCTAATACTAAGTACCACCTTTAGGCCACCAGAATCATGCATATCATACTTTGATCTCATTCACATACAATACTCATAGACAAGGAAACATTCCTGTTCATTCAATCATATTAAGGAAAGCCACTCATAGAAACAATCCACATTAAACATGTATAATTCATATATCTTCTTAGCATAAGCGAACCACACCATAACATGTTTCAAAGCCTAATTGTGCAATGCATGAATGAAGTCTCATACCCCCCACTCACACTATGTAGAACTTCTTCAGAAGCCATAAGTTATAATTCATATTCATGTTCTTGTCATACTTAATATTCTTGTCATTTATTAAAAATAACCTTAATCGACATAGACCATGTGAGCTACATGGAATCCGGTGTCATGTCCCTACACCGTAATGAGGTGTCCTACTTGCCTAAGGTAGAACTAGACTTTATTAGCTTAGGTGGATCCACTAGCTAAAGACCTATGTGGGCACATAGTTACGGGATGGGGAGATTGCTTCTAGAAACCTAGACTTTTGACATAAAAGGTTTCCATCTCATGAGATAATTTTTTTAGGAACCCGAACTAACTGACGTATAAGGAACTCATTGGGAAAGCCGGACTAAATGGCGTAAAAGCCTTCATCTCATTTTCATATCCACTCGGTACTAAGCATAATTCCTTTTAAGTTCATGTTCATGGAAGAATGCCCTAACACTCAATCCAACATGGTATCGGGATAGACATTATAGATTCAATAGGTGAGAATAGCCTTTCAACTTTTGAATCGTTACTATGTGACTAAACCTTTTACATTGTGTTCATAGTGTATTCGTGAGAATAGCCTTTCAACCAACACCACAACATTATCATAATCTTAGATAATTCATACATAGTCATGTTCAAGGGTATAGGGAGAATGATCTTTCAACAATACCACAATTACACCACAGTCATCGGATCTTCACTCTCTAAGTGAATCATAAACTCATGCACAATTCTCATAATTTTCCCTTCAAGGACCATGAATCACATTCAAACAATATATCTAGAATTACTACATTAGATAAGGATAATAACATGATTCAATTAACTAAAACATTCTAAACAACATCTCTTCACATGCTCCTATAATGAATCAACCCAGATCACAAGGTCACATTTTACACTATAAGAAAGAGGCTTTTTAAAGACCAATATTTAGAGACGAGTGAAATATCTAGTCCCTATATGTATATCTACAGAGACAAAATTATCTGCTGGTCTCTAATTCGTCTAAAATTAGGGAAGACAATAAATCTCACCCCTAATTTAATAAGTAGTTGGTCCCTAACGTGTATAATGAGCGGAGATATCCAAATAACAAGTGAAATATTTCCCTATATATTAACCCTCCCCTTCATCTCTCTCTTCCAAAATTAAACTTTTCTCTATCAAAAAATTTGGGAACTTCAAATACCAAAACCCTTTGCAAATACACACTACTAACCCATATAAACCATCTTATTCCAGAACCGATATTTGTGTAAACAATAAATCGAACTCGATTTGTTCACTTACGGATCATTTGGGTCCAAAAACTACAAAAGAGAGGTCAGTCCTTAACTATTAACGTTTTTCTTCTTCTTTTCCCATTTAAATTGGTTTTCTATGTGATTTTTTATTGTAATGGTGTTGTATTTTTGTGATTTATACGTGATAATAGCGTATTTATTGATGAAATTGAGATGAAGTTTGACTTTATTTGGGCACCTTATGTCAGCAACTTGACTGATTTGGCTATGGGTTTTGAAGTGAAAAAGTGTTATATATTTTGATCTATTTGTAAATGGGTAGGGTTATGTGATATTTACATATAAATGATGCAATTGATTATGGTGTTTCCGTAACTTTATTGGATGATTTGGTGGTATTATTGTTACTAGTACCTTCAGATTTGATTAATGCTGAAGTTGGGATAATTAGTTTCACTTTGGTCACCCAACTTCTTTTGGCTAGGAATGCCAAAGCTTATATACTCGATGTTGAATATAGATGAGAAGCGCGAGACGATGACTGATGTTATGTGGCAAGCTTATACCAACGAGCTTTATAGCAGTAAGCTGTTGAGTTAATCTGGTGGCCCTTGTCTTGATGGACATTCATGCATTGGGTAATAGTTTTGGAGCTCGTTGTACGAGTGACAGAAAGCATTATTAGGGTTGTATATGAAGCTGCAGTTTAGGTAATGTTCAATGGATTGCTTATAGAATCTAATAAAAAGTTTTAATGGAGCCAGGGTAATATAATTAGTTTTGCAATTGCTAGAGCTTTCATTATTATATAGAATTTGTTTCCTGGTGTTACACTTATCAATTGAAGATTTGGTGCCAGGATGTTTTTTATGGTAGTTCATAATGAGGTTCATATTTCTTTGCCCCCCTTTTCTTCAAATGTAGGATTACTGATCCTCAGATAACTTATTTATTGGATCAAGAAAATCCCTAATGTCTCACAATAAATTTCAATAGGAACATGTACAGATATTCACATGAATATTCTTACTATTCTCTGTCAAAATCGTTGTTAATGTTGTTGTCTAAACATCCGATCAATTAGAATTTATAAATTCATATCCTAGTAGATTTATGAGCTGAAATTGCATATATTTATTTTGACCAATCTGCCTTCACTTGTAATATAGGTCCTCAATTTAAACTCTACCAAGTGATTAGCTGTTGCTAACTCCCAAGTGATTGTATATTATGTTGTTGAATATTTTGCCCTCGGAATCCTTAAATAGAATTGCCCTTGTATCAGTGAAAGGTAAGCTGCTTAAATTAATTCTAAGGTTTTGTCTATCTCAGGGCCAAAGGTGTTTAATTGTTATGTTGTTTGTTGAAAAATCTGAGTTTCTTGAGTTTTATATGGTTATTTAATATATTTGATGCTTCTACTCTGAAATCATACATTACAACTTGTTCTTCTAATATTTTACTACTCTCCAGTATTATTAATGTTTTGGTAAGTCTCATGGTTTTACATGATTTAGGGTCCATGAACTTGAAGTCATCTATTTTGTTATCTTTCTCATACTGGTTTACCAATAAAAATTTTCTCATAGAAAAAGAAAACAGGGGAACAACTTTCAACTTCTTATTATTTTTTAGTAATAGATGGATTATACAATTAAGATATTAGTTCTGTAGTTATTAAACCAAAGTGGACTCCAAAACATGTTTCAACAAAACAAAAGACATGTAGGTTTACATGCAGTTATGATACGCTCAAATTACACCTCCATACAGAAGTATAAGCGATCGTTATCAAGTAAAGAACCCAACTTGTAGGTTGGGATCGATCCCACGAGGAAAATGGTTTAGACTTTACTTTAACCAACAATTATATTCAATTAGTCAAATTATTTCCAGAAACAGGTAATTAAGGGGGGGGTTGTGTTTGTGTAAAATAAATAGTAAGAACTTAATAAGCAATCAATAATCAAACTCAACTTAGGTTGTTATCAAGATAAGAGTAATAAGTAGGGTATATATGTTCCCCACAATCTCATAACGTAGTAATCCTAGTCATTGCAATCCTTTTCTAGTGTATTACATGCAAAGTGATAAGTTAGGTATCTCTAAATCCTTGGTCCGGCATCTAGAGAATTTCACCCCGCACCTTGGTCCGGCTACGTGTGTATAATTTACTAACCCTTACCTTTACCTCATATTAGACA
>JAJOOH010004327.1:0-68060 GCA_029582605.1 Solanum gracilifrons
GATAGAGATGCACATTTGAGAGCCTTGATTGCTTATGGCTCTGTTGATACCCCAGAGTTTACATCAGTAGACATTTCTAGTCCAGGGGAGGATATCGTCATAGCAGCAGGAGACCAGACCGAGAAAGCAGTTGCTTCAGTTCAAGAAAACGGCCATGCCAAAAAAGGTGTTTTTAATAGCAGTTTATGTGTTGCTGTTTCCTTGTGGGAAAATCAAAACTCCTTTACAGAAGTCTGTGTCACTGTCACCCCTCTTCCGTTTGTACTCCTGACTGGCCAAACAGCGCTGAGCTACATTTTCTTAAACTTGAATTCTTGTCTTGATGTTTTAGATGGTCTAATAGTCACTGAGAGAGATTTAAAGCATTTGTTAAGTTGTCAACTTCTTTGCAAATGAGGTCATCACTCTATTAGTTTTAACAAAGGTTTTTGAGAATTTTTATCAAAAAAAGATTTTTGAGAATCTCATGTATCATGCGCACTGATACATCATGTGAATGATAAATTGACATTTTTTAATTTATGATGTGAACAGTTTCAAGAATAGAGTTGTCCTTGTAATCCTTCTGACTCCTCCTCCCTCTGTTTCAGGTGGAGATATGGAAGTTGAAGGTGCTAACTTAATCCAGAGAAGCAAAGTGACAAACAAACGACCAGCATCTAATCTGGATGTCACTGGTGAAGCGACTATTACAGATAATGGTATGATATGTCGCATGATATTTTGCATTGCTCATATTGAGTTCCAACATATGTATTTTAGGTGGCTCCCCAGACCTATTGCTCTTCAAGGCAATTTGCTTTTTAGTGATCTCCAGTTCTCCACCACAGATGACTCATCTTTATGTATTGGAGAATGACTAAGAATAAAGTAAAATTCAGTATATAGAGAATCTGTACCGGTCCATTTACCTGATATCCCTTTACAAAAAACTTAATCGTCAAGCCTAGTGTTAAGTAGTAAAAGGGAGAGTTTAAGTCTGGGAATAGCATACTCCCTCTTGCAATTGGATATAATTATTATCTTGGATGTCTTGACATTTTAGGGCTTCCTAGATGGACATTGTGTTATGAGGGCTATTATTTACAAGCAGACTGCTTCCAGTAGAATAGACCTCAGGAGTTGTTTGGTACCTGATCAGTCTGTTGGTCAGTTGGTGTTCAGTAGACAACCTGTTCATCTCCTTTGGAAGGGGTCATTTATTTTTGTCCTTTAGTGGGTGGACCTTTATGTGTCATCTTTATGATGTTTCTGTGTATTGAGCATTACGACAAGGGGTCATTTGTTATTAGAGACTTGAAAAGCATTCACTACCTTATAGAGAATAACCTTTTTGTCTGATGATGTGTAGGTAATGGTGAACCTATTGACGGAGTTCAGATTGATGATTTTAGCGAGCCAACCATGGGCGAGAAACTCACAATGCTCCATTTGGAAGACAATAATGAAGATAAAAGCAACAAGAATCTAGAATCTGCTCTTCAAACGAAGCCTCCAAGTGCTGATTCAGTTCATGTATTGCTGAAGCAAGCACTTCATGCTGATGATCGAGCACTTTTGATAGATTGCTTATACAGACAAGATGAGAAGGTTATATTTCAACTGAATTATTTTCAGGGTTCTAGCATCTGATTGATGTTTTATTTCCTAATCAGTGGGATGTATCTTGACTCTCCAGGTCATTGAAAATTCAGTCTCTCTTTTAAATCCTTCAGACGTTCTCAAGCTTTTACAGTCACTCTTGTCAATTATCCAGTCAAGGTAAAGGAGATTTGTGGATTTCCTAACCTGGATGTTCCTTTTATGGTATTTTGTCTAAATTTTCATTTGACCACCTTAAGAATATCAAGTTAGATTGCACCTAAGGGGTGAATACTAACTATGAGACTCATTACGTGGCTCAAACTGTCATTTGCTGTTTAATATATTGTCCAATGCTATCAATATAGTGAAAACCTTTCTGCCATCCACATCTGCAATGTGCAGTTGCCTTCTCGCAAGTTCCTGTTGTCATAGATTGGTCGAGTTAATGTTAATTATGGTACTTTTTCTTGACAGGGGTGCTGTATTGGCTTGTGCGCTTCCTTGGCTGCGAAGTTTGCTTCTCCAACACGCCAGTGGAATAATGTCTCAAGAATCCTCTTTGCTTGCACTCAACTCTTTATATCAGGTTAGGGTAGTAACTCTTAAGTATGTTGATAGAGTACTTAGCAACTGGTAGAATGTATTTAAAGCTACTTTGTTGGTCTTCGTGCAGCTTATTGATGCGAGACTTTCAACTCTCCCCCAAGCTCTTCAGTTATCAAGCTCCTTAGAATTGCTTTACGCAGGGGTAAGGACAATGTGAATGTGAATCTCTCAATTACGTCCCCCCTCTCACCCTCTCCTGGACTGAATCTTGACAAATTTATTTATGTTTTCGCAGACTATTGATGATGGTGATGATGAAGATGGTGCCATACAGCCCATCATATATGAAGATAACGATGACAGTGACGAGGAGGGTTCTGAAGTTACTATGGAAACAGAAAGCATCCCAGATATTGAGGAACCCGAGGCTTTCAGCGACATTAGTGATCACGAAGGAAGTGATGGCATGAGCGAGTGAGTTCCAAACAAGAATTCAGCCAGTTTTGTGGGAATGCAATACATATGTCGGACAGATGCACTATCTTGGAAATGGCCAACGGATCCAAATAGACGTCATGACTCAGATATCAACACATACCGACTCGATAGAAGATTCAAACGAAAGAAAGCTTTGTGACGTGATGACTTTGTTTTAAGAAAAATCAAAATATCATCTGATTTTTTGAGTCTCCAGAGGGCTAAAATTATTTATCTGCCTACCATGTATTGTCATGAGTGTGCATCAAAGATAAAATTAGAGTTGCAAATTTTTTGTTTCCTTCTGTAAGCTACTTTTGTATTTTATTCTTTTAGAGATGGGCAATAGCTACAAATTTTTGTTTCAAGGCACAAATGAAATGATTCGAGTTGAGTTGAAGTTCCGATTAAAGCTTGCAATATCCGAAAGAGATAGAGTACGAGTATTGAACTGCTAAAATATCTAATTTGAGATGGGGTTTTGCTACAATCTAGCTTCTGTTCGAGCTTGTACTAAGATTCGATCATGTTTTATTGCATTGTCAGTTCAACTGAGAGCCCAAGTTTCGCTAGTTGGAGCCCAAGTGAGGTTAAGCTAAGTATTAGTTGGGATTATGAGATCTAGACCTTCTAGATAAGCAACTCTTTACAAAGTTGAGTTGATTAACAAAAAAACGTAAAATAAATGAGGTTGCAAGAGAATTAAACTATTACAGCTAAGTCATGGATTGGTAGGATTTTAAGAAGATAGTTGAATGAAATTTTTAGTTACAAAAGGGTTGAAATTTTGAATAGAGTTTCATTTGCTTACCCCTCCAATTGGCTTTAAAAATCAAAATCCCGTTTAAACAGTACTGCTATCCCAAGCATTCTTTAAAAATCAAAACCCCGCTTGGTATTGAAGGTTCAGCCTACGTACAAAGAAGTGCAAATGTTTTATTATATCCCCTCAAAAGGGAGGAAACTTCAAAGAAACAAACAAGCAGCTGCTAAACACACAAGATACATGACTACTTGAATCCATCAAGAAAGAGATTAAAGAGATCCAAGTTAAAAAAACCACTAGACTAGGCTAGTTTAGTGATTCAAAGTTTTGTCTTTTGTAACATCAGGATCTTCATCAGTATCAGCCATACCAAAAGTGTGCTTCACAGCATCAGCAGCACCTTGAGCCATGCTCTTCACTTGTTGTCCAGTCTGCTGGAGGATTCCCCCAGCTTTCTCTTCACCAGCTTGAGCCGTTTCTTTAGCCGACTCCATCATTTCTGAAGCCTTCTCTTTAGTAGCCTGAGCTGCTCCACTAGCCTTCTCCTTCGTAGCCTGAGCTGTTCCACTTGTCTTATCTTTGGTTGCCTGAGCCGCTCCAGCTGCCTTATCCTTAGTAGCTTGAGCTGCTCCGCTCGTCTTATCATGCGTTGCCTGAGCTGCTCCACTTGTCTTATCATGTGCCGTTCCTTTAGCAGAATGGGCCGTCTCCGAAGTTTTGTCCTTTGCTGCTTGGGCCTTGTCTTTCATGCTTTCCAGTGTTTGACCAACCTTCGCCTATACTCAAACGATATCACATAAATTAAAACAAAAAAATACACACATAAATTAAGACAAAAAAAAGAAAAAAAAGAAAGTAGATGTACCTGGGTTTGGCCCTTGGTTTCACCAGCTCTGTAGCTCTGTTCGTGGGACATTGTTGCAGTGTTGAAGTAACAAACTGAAATAGATGTGCACAAAATTAAGCAAAAAGCAGAAGAGCAATAGTATAGTATATATGGGAAGATTGTTATAAGCAGATTGTAGTAGTGATGAGAAGCAAAGAGGTTGTGCAAGGTTTATAAAGAGTTGGTAGTGCGATACATTGTTGACACGTATTCTGTTATCTGACGCGTGTAGAGGACACGTGCCGTGTTGTTGTTAGCTTCCGTTCTGAAGTCAAACTTATCTTTGCCACATTTCGCAAGGATCAATAAACTTCCTGCTGCTACCATATACTAGAGATTATTGTTACTTTCTGCGACTCAGCACTGACTTTTTTTATTTTAACTGTACATAAGAGTTGCCCAAGAAAACATAAATCAGAGAATTAGAGAAAGGACAAGTAAAAAGTAAGCTATGAGAAATTATTGGCTAATCAGTTCCTAATTACGAGAATTAGACATTGGCCAGTAAATATTTCTTACTACTATTAAATTACTAATAATTTTGCTCAAAATAAACGGATGTGTAATTTCCTTAGAGAAGTTGTTGTCCGATCAAAATCATCCGCCAGCACTGTGCCATGTGTTAGAATATGCATGAATTGAGATCACAAATTGTGCTTATAAATTCACTAATCCAATAATTTCAAAATCGATTCCATATTTTGCATTTTGATCTACAATAGATTTAAACATAATAAACAAAACGAAGCAACAAAAACCAATTAACATGGCAAATCGAGGAAGCGACAACTTTCATAGCAGTATCCAAGTGCCCGGCCAAGCTCAGGTTTCATTACACTCATTCTTTCTTCTTGATACTACTTTGGGGATGTCAAAATTCAACCATAAAAATATAATTTATCTAACTCATTTAATTTGAACGAGTTAAATCATGACTTGTTGATTTAATTAGTTCCACCCGGTGTCAACCTCTTCAATTCAGGTCATATAAAAGTTGAGTTCAATTGAGCTAATTCGTCCGAATTCTCATTTTTTTTAATTTCATGTTTCTAATCAATTGTAGATGAGAAGGGAAGATTTATTGAACCAACCATCTGACATCCATAACCAAAGCCAAAGCCACGCAACAAACTTGCTTCAAGAGGTAACCACCATTTCAATTAAATTGAAAAACCGAATACATTGTGAATGTTATCATTGTTTCAGACGGGGACACAAGTGAAGAACATGGCTCAAGGAGCAGCAGGAAGTGCAGTGAACATAGCTCGAGGAGCTGCAACTGGTGCAGCAAACATGGCACAAGGCGCAGCTGATGCGGTCAAAAATACTCTCGGAATGAATCCTCCACACAACACTACTTCTAGTGACAACTATCTTAACCAGCCAGGCACTATCAACTTCGATGATGACTTCCCAACCAGTACCACAACCCTCCCAGGCAATACAAATTATCCAATCAACCCACACAATCCTAATACCGGCATTTAAATTCTGTTTCCCCATATTTTTTATTAATTAATTCGCTTCGTAAATTTTTTTTTGATTCCATACTTTGTAATTTGTTGTTTTATTTTTGTTGGGGAATTTGTAGAGGAGGTGTCATCTCCCTTCTTTCCCTGCTATAAAATAAGGTTCAGTAGATGGACCGAGTTTATTGATACATGATGTTGATTCATCTGCGGATTTTGTTTAAAGATGTGCTTAGATTATGCATTAACAGTATTTTGTTCTCATTATATATATACCTTGATGGTGAAATTTTTTAAAAGGTTGTTTTGCTCTGACTCATTAAACTTAATTGGATCCTCCGCCCTAAACATTATTAAGGATATTTAATTATCAATTACGAATAGTTTAAAGGTAAAAATTTAGAGTAATAATTGGTGAGAAGGGTATTTTTGATATTTTAAAAACATTTTTGAACCAAAAACATGTCGAAGCTTAAAGTAAATGGGACCTATTTTGAATAGTTTGGAAGATATATTTGATCCTTTTTTCAAATTATCTTTTGTTCAAAATTTACTGACGAACTAATCTAACTCAAAATCTTTGATGATTGGAGAAATTCTTTCTATTGAAGTATGTATTACTCAGTGATGGAGGGACTTTGATCGAACACAATTACCACAACATCAACTGCTATTACTACTCAATCATAGTTAGTTGAGGAAAACCATTTCAGAAAATAATAGCAACAAAAATAGATCATTTCAATTTTGTGTTCGATTTTATTTTTGACGAATTTATATTCCTAGATAGCGTGTCTAAAGATCTCTTGTATTAATTATAAAAATTAAAAATTTCAACAAAAATAAAGATGAGTAAAGAAAGTTAGGTTTTACTTCAATCTTCACTAATCCTAATGATAATGTGGTCAAAAAAATTTTATTCTTCCAGAGCAAATTGAAATTCTATTATACCACGGGGAAAGAGGTCAAATTTATTCTTTTATATTATACAAAAAGATTTTATTTACCCACTATTATACAACACTTTTAAAATACTCTCATTGTTAGCACCTCCTTCCTCAATTATCAATAAAATACCGAGTCATAATTAAATTACAAGTATAATAATTATGATATTAAATAATGTGACATCTAAAAGGTTGATCTCTTAATCAAAACATTTAACATAAGAGTGACTATAAAATTTCAATTTGCATTTAGTAGTTGAAAAGAATAATAAGCACGATAACAAATATCCTAATTAATACAGTGAATACCAATCTCCATTCCCCTTTTCTTGTTTATTTTGTCTTTTTTGAGTTTCATTTTCAAGTAAAATTAAAGATTTGAAAAGTTAATAAAATAAACACGCATGAGAGGTTCATGTTCTTTCAACTAATTCATTATTTTTTTATTTATTTTTTAACCCTCCCTAGGAGCTCCTACCCCTTTTGCTTTCTTGGTGACTCGAACTCGCAACCTTCGAAAGTGAGGGGTGCTTACTGCTTACTATCCGAGCAACTCCCTCTCGTCAGTTAATTCATAAATTATCTCTTCAATCATCTATAAATTACTTTAACTCGATTTAATATTTATAATGAAATCAAACGTGTTAGATATTACTTTACAATGTACTAAAAATAAGTATAATATAATATAATAGAACATTGATTTTTAAGTGATATATTCATGGTCAATATGATCTGAATTTCGTCCATTTAGTTTCTTGATAATTATAAATGATAATTATTTTATAATAATGTATTTTCTCTTATTATATAAAAGAGAGTTTGAGGCTGTAATAGACACCTCTCCATCGACGTGTTTGCTTCGGCAGAGGTATTTTGAAATTCTCTTATTATATAAGAGAAGATTGAAGTATGCCTCTCTCCGTCGACGTTCTGCTTAAGCAAGAGTATTTTGGATTTTTTTTAAAAAATATCTTTTTTTGTTTTGCTTTAATTTAATTAGTGTACATTTTTTTTCAAAATTATGGGACTGATCATTTTAGCCATGCCCTTTATTTTTTAATTCATATCCTTTAGTTATAATTTTATTACTTTGAATATCGGTAGTATTTATGTAAATTTTGTAACTATTTTGAGTAAAAATCAACGATTGATGAAAAAAAATAGTTTAATTATGAGCATCCCAATGAGACTCTTCACGTTAAATTTGCGAGAACAAAATAAAAACAATCTATATCTAACTATACTATCTTAAAAGCATGAACTCCCTAACTTGAATGTTAAATTACTATAATACCCCCTAACTTGTGCATACCCAAAGTTTGAGGGCATAAATGTGAAATAAAGCCAAGTTAAAGGGCACATTTATGTATTATGACTTTTTTATTTAGCAATATTCATATTATTTTTTAAAATAGTGTGGTACATGGTTTGATTTCACGTGCAACGCACGTGCGTCAAAACTAGTACCACATAAATATATATTATAATTTATTTTAGAGAAAAATTAAAATTATTTAATCATGTACTTACTTAACACTTACTGAAATTTCATTTAATAATATTTATTAGCACCGCTTAAAAAATAAATTTGTGAACAAATATTTGACCTGGAAACCACACAATTTTTTCATTAACAAGTATTATGATAATCTATGCTCTTGCACTATATATATAAGGGCAGAACTAGTGTAACTTAGCAGAAAAGTAGAGAGCAACAATTCTTTTTTCTTGGCAAAATCAGGTATGTGATGGGAAATTAATTCCTTTTATTATTATTTTCCAATTGAAGCTGAGATTTAGTTATGATAACTTATGAAGTACATTAAAGATCTAGTTGAAGCAATTCTTGTTTTGCTCTTTATATAATTTTTTTTTATCATTACTGTCATTTTGATCATGATTGTATGCCGATTTTATTTTATCAAAAGCGTTATTCTAGAAAACATCGAAAGATCTCAATTCAAGATTAATTTATGAGAAAGTGTTGGCTCTTTAGGATCTACTCCAACTTTAGAAATTTGATTAATCGGTAGATGCATTTATCGACTCGAAATATTTGTTCTTGGATGGACTTCACTCTACTTGTTTTGGTCAGATTGGACAACTAATGATATCTATTATTAATTTTTTTTCATTTATCCGGCCATCTAAGATGTTCATAAAAAATTAAAAAATCAAATCGAACCTAATAAAAAAAATCAACATTTTTTCGGTTTGTTTTCAATTTTAAAACAAGAAATACTTTGATTTTGTTTTGTTTTTAAATTTAAAAAATTGATAAATTGGATTTGATTTTATTTTAAGGGGAAAAAAACCTTAAAAAGTTGAACCAAATCGACTATATATATATATACCTATTTAAAAATAATAATTGCACATACACTGCACATGTAATTTTTTGCCTTTATTTTCTTGTTTGATTTGATTTGTAAGTTTTATTTTTAAAATGTCATGAATTTATTTTATGTTCAAAATAATTTGTTTTTCTGAGTACTCAATCACTCATTATTGTTTAATTCAATTATCATCAAGATATCTTGATGTATTATTACTAGATCTTGCTCTTTTTTTTTCACTAAAAAAATTAATGGCAAGAAATTTCATTGTGTTCTTTGGAAATGGATAATTTTTTGGACAAACATATAATGTTATTGAGTGATAGATGTAATTAAATCATTTTTTCATATTTTTTTTATTTAACAAAATCGAAAAAAAAACAATTTAATTAGTTTCAACATTTAAAAAATTTATTTAGTTGATTTGAGTAAATATTGAAAGAAAATTGATACCAAATCAAACCAGGAACATCTTACCATCATACATTAACTTTTGCTTGTTAGGTTTTTTTAGTTAAAAAATACCTTGTAAAACATTACTCAAAAATAGGTTTATTTTATTTCAAAAGAATTCCAATTTATTATATTAGTGTTGATTAATTGTTTTAAATAATGATTAACCAAATCGACGTCGTTTTAGTCAACTAAAGTAAGAGAAAATTCTTACTTGTTCAGTCATTTGCTTTCTGAATTCTGAGTTTCTGGCAAATGACTCTTCAGTACTCTCTTTTGATTTCTAAAAACTGAATCGCCTCATTTTGAAAAATTGAAATGCTTTTTAAATCTTTGAGATTCCACTTGAAAAGATATTATGAACATTCTCCAAAGATAATTCAGATAGAATTTAGCAGTAGAGGTGTTAACACATGATGATCATCTGAGTTTTCTTCAAAAAATACAGAATTTTTTTTAGTGATTTTTACAAAACCCTTGAATCCCCAAACAGTAGGAAGATGAGTAGTCTTGTTAATAATAGTGAAATTTCTAGTAAATGTGATGAGTATAGTGATAAAAAATGTGGGTCTAATTTTAATGTTGAATGTGTATTGAAGAAACCCACAGAGACGAATTCAAGAATGGCCCAGGAAGGTAACAGGTCAATATGCACACGATTCCAAAAGTGGGGTTACTGCACTTATGGTGAAAGGTGTCGTTACGTTCATACTACTGGTGGGTCTACATATGGGCCTTTGCAGGGGGGTGGGTATGACCAAAGTTATGTTGAGGAAGGGAAAAGTGAATACAGAGAGAGTGCTGCGATAACCATTGTGACTGGTGGGGATGAAGTGAAAAATAAGAGTTATTCTGATAATGTGGAACCCAAGAGGTTTGTGGATTTTCGTACAAGGATGAAGACCAGGCTTTGCAACCGCTGGGAAAGGGACGGGAGCTGTTTTTTTGGTTCAAGATGTCAATTTGCTCATGGGAGAGCAGGTATTTTCGCCTTCATTGGTTAGTTCAATATTGAATCGTTACGTTACTCCCCTGTTATATTGTTCATGTTGATAACTTGAAATCTTTTGTTTTCTTTCATAAGCTGATTGTGAAATATTGTTAATTATGCTCAACTTGTGACGGTTTTTAATTATGTCTACTTGTATTAGATACGGTGTTGGTTTTTTTTGTTTGAACCTTTTTTGGCACTGGCAAACATGCATAAAGCATATTTGTCTGAGTCTTGATATTTGGAGGAATAGAATGACATGATTTTCATCACGATGAAATGTAAAAAATGGGGTTGTCTTTTCATTGAGTTAGCAAGATAATCCAAATTGAAGTTAATGTCCATTGTTTGAATGAACGCCGTGGTGGCTTGTTGCACGCCTAGTTGAAAACAAGAAGCTTAGTGAACATGGTTTATGCGCAAGTTCCTGTTCTCAACTTCTATTCTCTGATTTCAACCACTCTTCTATCTGTTGTTCTTTCTGTTAGGTTGGTTTTTGTCATTTTATCGACAAACATGCTACTACCCAAGTATCTACCTGTTTATATGTTAGTAGATGTACTTTTCATTGTATGTCAACTATAGGATGGGAATGTTTTACGAATCAATGTCCAAACAGGTCATGGACACTCCTGTCTATATTACTCATAATCACTTTACCTGCTATCTATTGATCTGATCATACAAAATTTTACATACTTTCTGCTCTCAGCTGGTAATTCTCTGTTTCTTCCAGACCATTTTCCCCTTCCCGTTTGTGTTAGGCATGTTTTTGTGCCAGGCATCAATGTTATTACCAAAGTACCTGCAAGTCTATATGTTGGTAGATATACTTTCTATTGGATTTCAAGTATAAAGATGGAAATATATTACAAATCTTTTTCATACATGTCATGGACAGTCCTGTCATATATGGTTTTGCCCTGCTATCGATTGATCTGAAAAGATCATCAAGTGTTGTCTATAGTTTTTGGCCTCAGCTGTTGACATTCTGCTGCTACTTGATTTCTTATAGAGGGTAAGATTCAATTATTGCATTTAATGGCTAGTGAATCTTCTCTTTTTCATGATCTTAGTTATTAACTCATGGTTGAAGTTTTTTCTTGGATGTTTCTATAAGAAAATGGCGACTTTTCCTGTCTAAATTTACTGGGTCGCTGACATTGTAAATTGCTATGTATGATTTGGAGGTGGGAGTCTTAAATTTTAGTCTTCAGTGTAGAGAATCAGAATGGTGTTTGTGATACTAGTTTTTATGTTAGTTGATTATGCAAGGCCCTGTGTTTAGACCTTGGTAAAAAAACCTATATCTCAGATTTCTCGAAGATGCTATTGTAGAGCTATGCAACATTTGATTTTTTCTTCTATATATACTTATGTTTTTCCTTATACCATTTCTAATTTATGATATTCTCAATATTGACAGCACTGCAGGGTTATGGTTCCTCCAATCCTCTGGTATCGTCGAGCAATGCTGGCATTTCTGCTCCTACCAAGAATGTTGCACCCAATGAAATAGGGTCCAGTGCTCCAGCTGAGCGTAGGTTCAAGTGGAATGATGTACGCAAGATCAGCCAGGTCTATGGTGACTGGATTGAGTAGCTGCCTTCCCCATAATCATCAGGCACTGTGGAGAACTAAAGAGCCTGTACTTTATTGCATTGGCTCTTTGGTCAACTTTTGAAGTGGTTATTTTGGTTCTCTGTAGTTTAAGTTTAAAATGCTGCTTGCTTAGTTATATAATTTCGGATTTAGTTTGACAAAAACTGCCTTGTCATGATTTTGTGAAGTGATTACATAGTTTTACAAATCAGATAGGTTTATATCTGATGATGCAAGTAAAAACTACAGTTTCAGCATTTAAACATATCTTATGGAAGAAGACTTTTTGTTTAATGTTGGGTGTCTTGTTATTTAGACATGTCCATGGAGCTCTCTGTTTTTATCCTACTATGCTTTCCAAAATTTTCAAAGTCCTACTGCTTCTCTTCGGATTCCGAAAGCTAAACAGTTTGTTGTAATACTCCAAGGGTGTGTTCGGAATGAAGAAAATGTTTTCTGGGAAATGAAGTTCATCTTTTACTTATTTTCTTGGATTTGGAAGGTGAGTAAATTTTTTCCATTAACTTAAATGCATTTGTATATAATGTAGACCAATATATAGGAAGTGGGGGTTTTGGGGATAGAAGTCTTGGGTAGTGGGGATGGTGGCTACTGGGGTGGGGTAAAGATGAGATGTGTTGGAGGGTAGGAAGACACAATCAATATGTAATGTCACTATCAATTAGGGTTGTGCTGAAGTGGTATGTCTTTTTCATTCTTAATCAGAGATCTTGGATTTGAGTCCTCTTAGGTATGGATTCACCTTTGTTTGGGAGCACCAAAAATAAATAATATAAGTAATGTCACTTCTAGAATTTGTTTGAAATCATTTCTCTCATTTTTAATACACTTATTTTTTAAAATAAAATATTTTTCAAAAAAATTGAGACCCCTAAATTCTTTCCTTTTCCTCTTGATAGAGTTGCCCAAGATAGCAATCACAAGCTATTTCAATCCCAAAAGAAGCCAGCGGTGATCGTATTTCACCTGTCTGATTAATCAAATTCTTTTTCGATCAATACTATATCATTGAATTTTACGATTTTTCACTATTATATTTACTTTATATATTTAATTTTTGTGATGCTCACTTGAGCCGAGGTTTATCAAAAACAACCTCTACTTTCTCAACTCATGAACTGTTTACATATTATCTTCCCTATACCTCTCGTAGAATTACACCGCTATATTATAGTAAATTAGGTAAACAAATGTATCCCCTTTTTCAAATATAATCGTCAACATTTAGCTCTAAATTTAAAAATGCACAATCTAATACAATTCTATATGTGTGTAGCGTTTTATACTTTCTTTTATCCTGTCAATTAAGAATTTTTATAAAAATAAATAAATTAAAAAACCAAACTGAACCACAGTAGAGAAAAATCGACACCTTTGAAAATGTAAAGTCTAATTCGATTTAAATATCCAATCCTGACGTTGAAATGCTCAAACTCTTTAATCTTGATAGAAAGATGACTTTAGTCAATAATTAATGCATGAGGAGCATAAAAGAACAATAAAAGACTGGAGCATGGGCTAGATAAGTTCTTGATTTCGGTTTGATTTGATTAGTTTTTAATTTTAAAAGATCGTTAAATTTTGATTTGATTTTTAAACCGATAAAATTTCATTTCATTTTGATTTTAAGAAAAAGAAAATAAAATTAAAACAACCAACTATACAAAAACATATTTAAAAATCACAATTGCGCACACATGATATAATTTTATTTTTAAATTCCAAGAATTTATTCTAAAATAATGATTACCCATCCCTCTTCAAGGTCGTTTTGTCATTTAATAAGAAAAGAAAATCATCCCCTGTACTTTCTTGCAAATACTCTTTGATTTCTAAAACCGAATTTCCTTACTTCGTCCATTTTAACAGTCATTGATGAAGTTTCTTGCATATGATATGTGCAGTTATTTTTAACAGATTTTTACAAAACCCCAAACAGTCGGAAAATGAGTAGGCGTGATAATAATCTTGAAATTTCTGGTAAACGTAATGAGTATTCTGCCAATGCTGAATGTGAATCTTTGAAGAAACCCATGGAGGAAAATTCAAGAATGGCCCAAGAAGGTAACATTCCAATTGTGCCTACGATTCATGATCGTCAAGAAATATGCGGACAATTCAAAAGGTGGGGTACCTGCCCTTATGGTGAAAAGTGTTGTCATCTTCATTCTAGAGACGCAGGTGAACCCAGAGAGAGCTCTGCAACAATAATTGTGAATGATTCGCAGGGCATTGGGCAACCCAAGACGCCTGTCGATTGTACAAAGCTGAAGACCAAGTTTTGCTACCAGTGGGAAAGGAAGAATACATGTTTTTATGGTGCAAACTGTAAATTTGCTCATGGGGAAGCAGGTATTTCCACAACCATTATTACTTCAGTTATATTGTTCAATTCTTGATTAATTTGTTGAGTTGATTTTCATTTTGAATTACTTTATAGTTTTTGTCTTCTTTCATAAGTTCATTGTGAAAATATTTTATATGCGCAAACCTGTGATACTTCTTTATCATGTCTATTAGATAATAATAATAATAATGTGTTGGATTTTTTTGTTTGAACCATTTGGCACTGTACAAAATGAGATGTTTAAAGCATATTATGTGAGTCTTTGATATTTGGAGACTAATCATGATTTTCGTCTTGAGGAAATGTAGAATGGAGTTGTCTTTTCATTGAGCCAGGGAGACCATCCAAATCGTAGTCAATGTGTATTAGTTGATTGAGTGTCATGTGGCCTGTTGCACATCTTGAACTCGTATGAAGATTATTGTTCAAGACTTTGTTGATAACAAGAAGCTTAACAAACATGGTTAATGTGCAATTTCCTGTTTTCTAACTTGGATAAATATACTTTTCAGTTGGATTTCAACTATAAAGATGGAAATACATAACAAATCTATTCATACAGGCCATGGACAGTCCTGTCTTATAGGGTTTGGCGCTGCTATCTATTGATCTGAAAAGATCACCACATTAAGTTGTCTATAATTTTGGCCTCAGCTGCTGATACTTGATTTCTTATCAAGGGTAAGATTCAATACCATTTCTGATTTGTTATACTTCTCAATAATGACAGAAATGAGGAGTCTTGATTCCTCCAATCCACCGGAATCGCGGAGCAGTGTTGACATTTCTTCTCTAGCCAGGAATGTACCCGCCACGAATGTAGAATCCAATGAAATACGAACCATTACTCAAGCTAAGTGTAGATCCAAGTTGAATGACATAAAAAGGAACAGCCGGATCTATGCTGACTGGATTGAATCGGCACAGCCTTCACCGGAATCACCAGACACTAAGGAGAACTGAAGAGCCTGAACTTTATCTCATTGGCTTTTTGATCAATTTTTGAAGTGGTTAATTGGGTGATTTTTTACATATGCAGGGAGATATTATGGTAGCTCTGTAGTTTAAAATGCTGCCTTGTCATTGTGAAGCGACTACACATACTACATAGTTTTACAAATTAGAATAGCTTCATATCTGATGATGCAAGTAAAAACTACAGTCTATACAACACTAGTTTCACCATTTATACACATCTTATAGAAGAAGACTTTTTGTTATTTTGCCATGTCTATGGAGCTCTCTGTTTTTATCCTTCTATGTTTTCCAATTTTTCCAATCCTATTGGTCTTTTTTCGGATTTCGAAAGCTATACAGTTGGTGGTAAGACTATGGGTGTGTCCGGTGGTATGATGGAAAAATGTTTTCTTGAAAAATATATTTTTTGTTTAATGTTTTGTACATTTGTATATAATCTAGATAAATATTATGAAAGACGAAGGCAGAAGTTAGAAGTGTGAGGTGGGGGATGGAACTAATGGGTGGGGGTAAAGTTGAGGTGCATTGGGTCCTAAGACATTTAATATGAAATACCACTGAAACTTGCTTTTTCCATTTTCAGCAAAAAACAAAATTCCAATTTATAAGATACTTGTTTTTTTTCAGAAAAAAAAAATTTTCAAAAAATTGACCAATCGAATATTGAAAAATTTAAAAGAAAAATGTTTTCCTCCCTTCTACGGAACGTACCTCTAATTTCTTTCTTTTTCCTCTGTAAAGAGCTGTCCAAGATTGCAATTACAAAGCTATTTCGTTTGGCATTCAAAGGAGTTCATACTTACTTAATAGACCCTCAGATAGATTGGGGAATGTATCCATTCAAATTTCACAACTTCACCTGCATGACTATTTTATTTATTTGGATTACAAGTGTTTATTGTGGTAAATTTAGTAGTTAAATTCGTTTGCTATATAAATTTTAATTTTATCAATGAAAATTCGATATTTTATATCATTAAATTTCACAATTTCATCCCAAGGATTATTTATTAGGAGTATTGTACTTGCTTTATATATTTAACTTTTGTGACGCTTTACTTGAGCCAAATGTCTATCGCAAATAATTTTTTTATCTTTTTTCAAGGCAAATATAATATTACGTACCACCACCCTCCCCGCACTCGTAGAATTGTGCCTCAATATATTATTGTTGTAAATTATGTAAACAAACGTATCCCATTTCAAATATAATCGACCACATTTAGGAGGACACAAAAAATTTCCACCAACTTGTTTTCAATTCAATATCAAATTACTGCTCTTTTTTAAAAAAATCAAAAAACTTCGGCATTTTTATAATTTCACCTCTGCAAACTCCCCCCACCCCCCCGCCACCCCCCTGCTTTGGTGGGAAGATCCTAACAAAACAACTCAACAAGCATTGCTCTTGAACCACGTGAACCAAAAAAGTTAAAACCAAATCAGAAACTTTAAACTGTAGAACATCATTTACCAGAATACCCTTGTTAGAAACTTCAAAAATCCACATTCAAAATTCACTCGTTCTGCATTTACACAGGGCTAAATATGTAAAATCAGCAAGTGTCATCATCATTATAGAGCGCCAAAACGTAAAAGAAAACATAACCATAGTCTGAGACACTCACGAAAATTCAAACTGATTTTCTCAACAGTTTGGCCAGAAAAAAAAAACGATTCAGTGTAGTTTTTGCCATGGCTTCTTCCACCATTATTGAAGCCTGTAACAGTAGAAAGAGAAACCGAAAGCCATTTATCTTCGAAACATTCGCAATTGGAGACTCCATTGACGGTTTTTCAGGACCCTTTAGAGACAACATTCGAATGTTTCTTCAAGAATTTGCTACCATTGAAGATTACACGCTCTGTGGTTTTCCGATTTGGTCTACTTGGTTGATTTCCAACTCTACCGGTTCCGTTTTCCCACTCTACACCATTGAAGAAACCACTCAACTTTCTCTTCATCCTTTCTGCGATCACTGTAAATTATCTGGTAAAATAAAATGAACACTCAATTTTTTCTTTTCTTCTGCAAATTAGTTATGAATTTTCGTGAGTAATTTTGTTTGTTTATTGTTATGGAGTGTTATTTTTGTGTTGTTGAAGGATGGGGTCATCATTATGTGTCGAAACGAAGGTATCATTTGCTAATACCGGCCAATGAGAACTGGGAAAAGCCATTGGGAAGCGATTCTCTTGAAATTGGTACTCATGTTTTGCATGGTTTGATTCATTGCAATGGTTATGGTCATTTGCTGTCCATTAATGGCGTTAATGAGGATTCAAATTTGCTCTCTGGAAGTGATTTCATGGATCTCTGGGATCGTCTTTGTACAATTTTCAAAACCAGGTACTGAAGATCATAGTGATTAAGTTTTTGTGTGAAAAATTGTCGTCCTAACTCAGTAAAAGTTATTCTAAAGTTTCGTGATCTGAGTAAGTAGTATTATTGTTTAATTAGGTAAATAAACGAAGTAGTATTGTTGTATGGAATTTTTAAGCTGCAATTGAAGAATTATTTATCTTATTATTGTTATTTGGCTAGGAAAATTTCATTGAATGATGTGTCGAAGAAGGGAAGTGTGCATTTGAGGTTGCTTCATGGTGTTGCATATGGACAATCTTGGTTTGGGAAATGGGGTTACAGATTTTGCCGTGGAAGCTATGGAGCGACAGAGAAGAAATATGAAATTGCTGTTCAATTTCTAAGCTCATTGGGGCTTGATAAAATTTTGAATGATTTCAGGAAAGATTTTACGGAAAGACGGAAAATCAAGCAGATTATTGGTACCTACAGGGAATTGAGTGAAGTTCCATTGATCACAATTAGCGAGTTATTGCAATTCATGCTTGCTTTCAAGTTTAAAGCTCCGTTTCATAGCAAGATGAAACTTGCAAATGGTGATGATTATTGGTGTGATCCTGATATAGAAGAGAAAAACAGGCCAATTAGTATGGAGACATTTGTGAATATGATGGCTAACAGTGATTGTAGATGGCCTGCTAGACGGCTAGAATTTGTGGTAATAGTGATTGTGAATTTTCTGAAAGAAAATCAAGCAAATGTAGGCAGAAATTGTAGGATGACCAGGCAGGACTTGAGAAATGAGGCAAGAAAATTCATTGGTGACACTGGTTTGATTGATTTTGTGCTGAAATCCATCAGATGTTTTGCATTGGGAAGCCAAATTGTTCGTCGATCCATCAACCCAACTACTAAGTTATTGGAATTCACTATTCATGAATTTGCTAAGGAAGAAGAATCAATAAGGTTTCCATTTTTGGACATGGATTCTGATTGCAGGTGGACTGAGAGAACGGTGAAACAAGCTGCTGAGTTCATTGTGAAAATCTTGAGAGCACATAATGGGGATGGTGCCATGTCTAGGCAGGATCTACGTGACAAGGCTAGGACAACCATCCGTGACACCGGCCTGATTGATTATGTACTGAAATCCATTAACAAATCCATAATGGGAAACAAGATCATTTTTCGATCGAAGAACCCCTCTACTAAAAGGATTGAATTTGCCTTTGAAGATGTTGTTGATGCAAACAGAGTTGAGAACATTGAGTTACACATGAATATAGATCAAGATCTTGTGTACTTGTATGAAACAGTGCTTTTAAGTTACCCAGGGTCAGACTCAGTGAGTTTGGCTACTGGGGTTGTCTTGGACAGCAAGAGATTTGTTAAAGAGTGGAAGCTTGAGGATCAAGAACATCAAATAATGGCATTAACATGTAAAGTCTTGCCGAGTTTCGACGAGTTAGAGAGTGAATTGACTCGTCCATTGTCACCTGGTGTGGTTATGTTTGTTCCTCCTTGGATTACAATAGGTGAGCTTAAAGGAGTGACACAGTTTGCACTAAGAGACACTTATTGCATAATGCAAAACTTTGTAGTAACACAAATTGGTGGTTTGAGGGGAATAGAGGATGAGAGGCTACTATCATGCGCAGTGGGCAGAGATGCACACGTTTGGGTGAGAGGTTGTGGGCTGGACTTGGATACTGAACTGAGGTATGAAGGTGGGCCCATAAAGTTAAAGGTCAATTGTATTTGTAGTGCCAGGGATGATGATGGGGAGAGAATGGTAAATTGTGATGCTTGCCAAGTGTGGTTCCACACAATGTGCACTGGCATTGATGATCATGAGGAGGAGGTGATACCAGAAATTTTCTTGTGTGAGAGCTGCAGAAATTTTTAATTTGATAAGATATTAAGTAGTACAATCTGAATTTATCAAATCTAGTTGTAGTATAGATTTATCAAGAATATAAATTGCTCTGCCTATTCATGATTTATGCTGACTGGAATGAATGTACAGCTTCACTAATCATAAAAGGCTTGTATTTGATGAGATGCAAGTTATAAGTACTCTCTTACAACAGTTCAATGTGGGTGCCTTAGTTATTCAGCAGTGTCCATGGTGTTAACTACTTTAATTTATCCTTCAAGTTGTAGCATAATTTTCATAGTTCCATACATCATAGAAGTTAGTTCTGATAAACAAATTATCGAAAAACTTGCAAATGAAATCACAATTACAATGATCGAGGAAAGTTATACATTTAGATGAAGAATTCACAGAGATACCATAGTGTAATCTTCTTCTACGAACAATAGAACAAAGAATCAAACTCTGGAGAAAGAAGTCAAGAATGAACTTAAGAAATGGCGATGACGTTTGAGAGTTCAACTGATATTTTCCATTTATAGAAAAGGCTTCATTGTCAACATTACAGCCACGGTGGGGGTGAGCACGGTGGCTGAGGCATCCTTGGCGGGTACGGATGTGGTGGCCAAGGAAAGGGCGGTTTTGGTGGGAACGGATATGGTGGCAGAGGCGGCTTTGGTGGGAACGGATATGGTGGCAGAGGCGGCTTTGGTGGGAACGGATATGGTGGCCGAGGCGGCTTGGGAGGCCGAGGCGGGAACGGCCAAGGAGGCATTGGTTGAGCATAGCCACACATGCCATTAAAACAAAGGCTTGGAGGCTGGCATCTATGCACACAGCTTCCGCAATGAAAAGGGCTCATGTTAGTATTGATGCAAATTCCTCGGCAGCATTGCCATGTGAAGGGACATCTAATTCCACAAAATCCACAGTTATGCACATCAGATGTGACATCAATACAGCGATTCCTGCAACAACGCTTCTTTATTCTTGGAGGAAAGTTCCTTTCATCGCAAATCCAGGGCCTATTCCCGCATCCAATGGCTCGTGGATTCTTCACCACTTTTTTAAGCCATAATGAAGAAGATTTGGACGAGCTATATGTGACATTTTCTTGAAACCCTCCAACTATTTCTACTTGTAAAAGTAGCAAATATGAGATCAACCGAACAATTAGCTGCATTATGTAAAATCAAGTACCTTAGAAATGCATTTGTAGCAAAGAAGAGAAAAGAACTTGCAAAGTTGCATCAGTGAAGCAGAGAGATGGTTAGCTTCTTCGTTTGGATATTGGTTATTTTGATGGAGTGAATAAAGTATTAAATAGTTGAAGGGTATATGGTTATTTTCATGCAAGATTGTAAAAAGTTACTGACTTTAATCAACGTTTTTCTTACAAGGGTTCAATACTTCAGGTGATTCTTGTTTAGACAGAGGTCGGCACAGGATGGTGTAAGTTATAATTTACGTGATTTAAGTGGAGAGACGGGAGAAGGTGAGGAGTGCTGCTGGGTTTGCACTTTCTACTGAAATAGAGGCTTTTTTTTTTTTATGCAAACACACTTTATACTGGTAATCATAGCCATTTTGGAATCTAAAATCTTCAAAACTTTGTCTTTCTTTTTCCTCTAGGGAAGAGCCGTCCAAGATTACAAACCACAAGCTACTCTATTTCAATTGCATTCAAGGGAGTTAGTAGGCCTTCAAAATGGAAATGTAACAAACTCAAGTAATCTTAAAGAGCACGATTCATTCTAAAAGAAGCCAGTTCACAATATCACTTGCATGATTAATCAATTCTTTTTCATTTGACATTCCATAAAGATACACCTCCCCTTGGTCTATTACATATTTGAGGGGCGATAGAGCCCATATTCTTTCACAATAAAAATCAATGACTTCTAAAGAATTACAAACGCTACCAAGATTCAACAAAATATAATATGTATATATATTTGTGGGTGCGGAGGCACGATTTTGAATTTATGGGTTCTGGATTTAGAAAAGGCAGCTTATTGGGTTCTGACTCAACTGAATAAATTATTAATTCAAACTAAAGGAACTTTTAAACAGAAATACGCGATTTGGGATTGGGTTCTACTGAACTCGTAAACAGACCTGTAGCTCCGCCTGTTTGTGGGTGTATTTATGCATTCCCTTCAACTGATTGAAGAAATTTCACAGTTGACCTGGCCAACGCATCCATTGGGTCGACACATTTCTTCAGAAGAGGATCATCTGGAGGTAACAGATCACGCATGTCATCTGAGGCAATTATGATAGTGTTAACTGCCCTTACCACAAGAACTTGTAGCGCGATTCTGAACAAATTTTGTGCCCCTTCAATGTCCTTCCTGTTCAAGGCTTCTAGCGAAGGGATTACTGTGTGTTCCATAGTTGCCTTATCTGGCAGCACAACTTCAAAACCCTACACTCAGTAAAAGCCGAATAAAAAATGACCATCAGTGATAACTCCAACTGTTGATGAATAAATCACCTAACTATAGTATTACTGTGCCATTGAACATATCCAAAACTTGATGTTTCACATGCCTGTTAGTTGGTAGTAGTACTTAGAGGCTTACACACACACAGACTTTCACACAAAGAATATATATATATATATATATATATATATATATATAGCTTCCTTTGAGACAAGAAAATTGACAAGCATCTCTAATTAGGGAAATGATAAGAACTTTTTTTAAGAAATGGAAATGATAAGAAGATTGAAGCACTGTCATCCAAATACCTACAGCATCTATCACTGTGACGCTTAGAACAGGGGGCTATCTTGTTTCTCTCTGGATATGCCTTTGATAGCATTCCGTGAATAGTCACAATACTCAAAATTGATTAACCTACATGTCTACATAAGACAGATCTTTACCATTGAAGGTTTCCACGACTTTAATGCTCAACTCCCTATTTATTGCTACTTCTAATTGAATTGCCTGACAATGCATATCAAATCCGGCTGAAGAAAAACATGTCTTCCCTTCACCATCATATCGAAGCTTTGCTGGGCAAAGATGAAATATCCCTGCTCTGTTTGTTCTTAAGTTGCTTCTGAAGAAAAAATTTGAAGTTACTTTGGTACGTCTAAACTGCAAACTGGCTAGGTCCTTCTATGCAACAGCTCGGAGAGGTTCAAAAGTATAAAGGCAAAGGTGTTGTGGCATAAAGAAAGAATATGAGAAGACATGGGCAGTTTTTTTGCTGCAATTACTTCAAGGGGGAAAAGAGGGAGCCGGCTGATCATTGAAAACTAACTTTACACAATTCTCCTTTCTGAGTGGCACTAAACATACTTGGAATCATGCAGGGCCGGCAATCTACAAGATTTGCAACCTATGAGAATACAAACTGTGGGACTAGAAAATTATCAGTATATGCATCGTATAAAGTTGCAAAATCAATGCTCAATATAGCACTGAATGAAATAAATTAAAGGACTGCTGAGCAGTTAGTTTCCAACAAATTATCGCATGAAGAGGAGCCTAAGACCGATGTCAGAAGGGTAACTGACTAGTTTCATTATAAACTGTTTTTTCTTCTCAGAGGGAATGATCACATGAAGATCATCTTACAAGTGGGATTACTATATCATTGAACAGCCAGATATATAAGTGCTATTTAGATATTTCCTATCTCGTGGCACTCAAAGCACAAGACTGGACATACAGCTTATCCTATTAGCATACCATCCTCCCATGATCAATATTATCCAATATAAGTTCTTGAACCATTATGAATTCACAAGTTACAAGGTTGTTAGAACAGGATAAATAAAGGAAAGATGGTTGTTTCTGGAACTAGTCATATACTGAAACTGATACACATAAATAGATGGTTGAAACAATCACATAAAGGTATGACATAAAAAGTTACAAGAACAACTGTGGATACCTCATTTTGAAGTTTCTCCTGATAAAATCCAGCAGACAAAGTTGCATCCGAAGCCAGAACTCCAATGCGCAGAGTACTCCCAGCTTCTAGTGGTCGCAAATTCGCTTCTTTGAGCTCCTTGGCCACACACTCGCCCATATGAAGGACAGGAACTGAAGACCCCAGTGCAACCTCATCATGCCAAGAATGTGATACGTAACAAGGCATGACAATGCATCTAGCTCCAGATTTCTCAAGAAAGATCCTTTTGTGCCTAAGATTTTCAACAACTGGAGCATGATCTTTTAGTAAGTTTTTATTTTTACCAGTGAGGTAAGAACTAGAACCTCTTTCATGGAATGAAAGCTCTTTGTTAAGAACAGGATCGGAACAAAGAACAAAGGGAATGTCATTTCCACCATCTTTGGAACTCCATGTGACAAGCTTGCTCATAAAATTAAGAGTGGTTCCAATGGATAACCCCCCAATGATCCCTATTGCATTTTTATGGGTGAGCAAAACAGAAGAATTTGGGCGCTTTGAAGCCGCATCTAAAGGAGAATTCTCCATTGAGTTGGCTAGATTTCTGCTTTCTTCAGTTTGTGAGATGATGGATGAAGGAGGTGTCGCAAAAGCTGAACTTTTTCTTGTTCTGTTATGGCTATGGTGGCTGTTCATACGAGCTAACGTACATGTTGAATAGTTCAATGAACTGAAAGATATCATCATTCTTCTCTACAAAGTTCAGGCCAACTTTTCTAAACCTGAGAGAAAGAATCTCTTTTTGGGTAAAAAAGATGTCAAAATTACAAAAGTGCAGCAGGGGTAGCCATCTTAGATCTGATTCAATAAAAAACAGTACCCATTTTTTACCTGAAACAGAATTCTTGAACTTCTCTTGCTTTATCCTAGAGATGGAAAACAGAGGAATAGCAAGAAATTTGCAGCAAATGTGAAAACCCTCCAACAGTAGCTAGCCATTAGAAGCATAAAAACACCTCTGCAAGTGCAAATTTTCTTATGATTCTGAGAATACTCTCAGCTTCCATGATGCAGCCGACTCTCTAGTTGGGGGTCACTGAACTCTCAGTACAAGATTCTTTGTACTAGAAAAGAATCTGAAGCTAAAGGTAGTAACTTTTCCAAGTCACCAACAAGCTTTTTCCAAAAAGAATTTGAGAAAAGCAAAACCTTGTATGAAGCGAAAACTCAAATATTTTTCTTTGTAATTGAGAAGAATCCCTAGTAGGAAGGAGATCTTATTGTTAATTGCAGTGGGACAGCTCCATTATTCTCCAATCAGTTACTCCACCGATTTCTACTGTTCATTATAGAAGGAATCTCTTTTATGTTTTATCTTTCTCCATCACATTTTCCTATTTGCTAAACAAATAATTAACCCATTGAACCAAAAAACAAAGAGACAGAAATCCTTGTTACCTAGTGTAGGGTGGTGCTTTGTCTTGCCGCTGCTGGGTCCCACCATATGATTCATCAAAGTGAGGGCTAGGCCCACATTAGATTCTCTATTGGAAAATGAAAAAATCATCTGCTTTTTGGGTCTTTGGTTACTAACATATCATCTGCTTTACTTTATACCATGAATTCGATCAAGTTACATCTTGTTAAAAGATTAAAGGAGTAATGATCACTCAACCACAATCCTTATTGATATCAATCTTTCTTCTGTATATAAATTGCAGGTGTTAATAATTTTTAAAGATAACTAACTTCTAATTGCACAAACACGACGGGACCTACTATATTTACTTAATTTTCTCTATAAGTAATGACTAATGACACCACAACAAAGAAAAGACTTCTATTGGAAACATAATATTTTGTCACCATGATTGAGGTATGAAAATAAATGCACCAATGGCTGTTTGCCACTGTGACTCAGTGCTTGGTACTTGTCAGCATCAAAATTACTGCAATATAGTAATCACTTCATGAAGAAATATTGATAAGAAAGTATTGCAACCTAAATGTATGACAAAAAAAAAAAAAAAAAAAAAAAAGTGGCAATCAATTAGCTAGCATATCTAACTCTAGTTATCTTTTGCTTTTGTTCATTTCTAATAGAGGCCTGTTGTTTGGAGAAACGGATCATCTTTGTGACATCTGCTCTGATAGAAAAGAAGGCAGAAAGCAAAGCAATTAGCATAGTTGGGTATATGACTACACTTGCGGAATTCCTAAAAAGTACTTGATTGTCAAGACCCCATGTGATGAGAAGAATCCCAATAAGACTAAATCTCCCTGATTTCATTAGACCCAATAGTGCTCCTGCCACCGACAAGTAACTTCCTACTATAACCTGTGTCACCCAAAACCAAAAAAATTACTATAAAATTAAACACAAGTACTGAAAAAGAAGAACCCCCAAATTGAAGCAGAATTATAAATTGATAATTAACCTCTAAGTTCTGGAGATCATGAGTTATATAAGATTCCTTCATGTTGGTGAATTTGTAGGCTTCTAGAAGCTTCCCATAGCTTGGGATGGCGTTGTTCTTATAAATGGCTTTTGCTACTGCTCCTGGGTAAATCAGGGCTTTTACCATACCTCCTGGAACAACTCCATTTGCGTACAATAGAGACAGTGACACTTCAATTGGTGTGGAACATGTACCAATTCTACAAGGGAATCTGCAATCAAAGCCATAAACTCTGAATTTTCAAAAATGCAAAAGGCACAATGATAGTCTACTAGCTTGATTTGTGCCATTAACAACATTAATTAAACCAACAACCAATCAATGTGAATACACTGCATTGCATTGCGAGTATTAATAAGTATTCCCAATCAAGGTCAATTTTGTAAGGGCGTTCAATATTCCATTAACAAAAACCTAACATTTGTTGGAATGGAGAATTGATTGAGAAGTAAATTAGAACCTGAAAAGTGGGAGTTGGAAAAGTATTAGAAGAAAGTATAGCCTGGACGAGACGAAATAGAGGTCCCGTGCCCATTTCTTTGATGTAGACGCCATGCCAATTGTCAAAAGCTACAAATTGTTGCTGAAAAGGGCCATAAACCTTTTTTCAAATAAGGAAAGAAAATACAGACCGCTTTTTTGTTGGGCCACGGAGACCCTGAACGGTACCCATCACTTGCTTCCATCATTTTCCGGGTTTTTTTTTATTTGGCAAAAATGACATAAATGTATACAAATTTTATTTTGTCATTGTAGCCTTGTTAAAAAAAACATAGAAATCGACATCCAAAAGGAAGTTTACTTTTCAAAAAGGAAAAAAATCTTAATTACGGTTGATATTGAATATCATATCAAAACTAAATATTTTGATATCACTCATGATATTTGGTATGTGTTTTTTAAATTTTGATTTCATATATTATAGTAATTATATATGTAAAAAGGAAAAAACTTAAATATGTCATCGAACTTTGAAAAATGTTCATCTATGTCATTCGCAAAAGTTTGGCTCACATTATTCCATTTTTGTTTGAGAAAATGTTCATTCATGCCATTATTTGTTAATTGAAATGACATAAATGAGTTAAACTTTTAACGGATGGCATAGATGAGCATTTTCTCAAAGTTTGATGGCATATTTGAACATTTTTTCATTTAAAAGATGATATAATCAATGACATGGCCGAATCATAATTTACCATGTATAAAAAATGATTTTGCAAAATCAAAAATATTTTTAGTTAACAAATAATGGCATGGATGAACCTTTTCTCAAACGAAAATGGCATAGATGAGCAAACTTTTAATGAATGACATAGATGAGCCTTATCTCAAAATTCAATGGCATATTTTAAACATTTTCTCTATATAAAATTTATATATATATTAGTACAAAATTAATTATTTAGACGCTTGATCTTTGACTACTCTATCTTGATTGAAATGTTCTTTTTGGTGATTGATTAACAAAGAAATTGTTTGTACTTTATTTTGAATATGTGTACAAGGTGTTAGTATAATATAGTTAAAACATTTCTTGAAAATTTGAAATCATATAAGTATTTGTATATTAAAATCGATCAAATTATGATTACAAAATTAATGTACCATAAATGCCGATCCAAACCATACCGATTTGATCCGATAATAAGATAATATTTGAAAATCAAAATTACCAAATTAATTTTTTTTATATCATACCCCTAAACGTAATTTTATACCTCCTGTTGGCCCTCTTTTCACAATATCATAGTAAAGGGGTTTACATAGAAAATCCTATAAATAGTACATTTTATACCAAACACAGTAAAAATAGAAATTTATTTAGAGTCCAGTTGTAGTACCATTTCAAGTTTAATTTGGATTTATGGTATATTAAACCAATAATAATATGATTTAACTGGAAAAGAGGAATTTAAGGTTCTAATGACAACCAAATTCTCAAAAGAACTAGGCGTGCACGGAATTTTTTTTCTAGCAAATTACGTAAATTACAAGGGACTAAGACGTTTTCTTAATTTCTTACAAAAGGATAAGTCTTAAAACTTAAAGATTATCTCTAAAAAAAATCATAGTTCGAAATATTCAATACTTAATTAATATTTTATATTATAGGTTGATTTTTAAGATGATAACTCAATTAATCTATATCATCTCAAAAATCACATTTTTGTTGGATTTCAATTTTTCTTCAATCAATTTTGTAAAATAATAATTATTAATTAAGTGACCATGATAAATAAGTGTTCTAAACTTCTCCGTATTATCAACTTACAAGTTGATAATTTATAATAATGTCCCTGGAAATGCGAAAGGGATTGAGCTCATTATCATAATAATTTAATAAGTCAAAGACTGGAAACTCACTCATGTATGATAGTGTCAAACATATGAGGTAGATAATCATCATTCATCATCAATCAATAAGTTGGTCATATAGGTGAGGCATAATATATTAATATATATTTAATTTAACAGTAACTAATGCCAAGTTGATGACTGCCCGTACTGCTGCAAGGGCTGAGGGCAGGGTGGCTGCTCATATCTTTTTGGATACGTTATGATGAAAACGCTTTAGCATCTGCTACTTTCATTATCCAGAATTAAAAGGATGGCTACAAATTACACTTCTTTTTTCTATCTTTCTATTTAAACTTTGATGGCTCTTGGGCACTTCCAAGAACTACGTCTAAGCATTAAAATATCTAAGTAAACAACAAAAACAGTACCAAAAAAATAACCTAACTTTGACATTCACATGATGGTCACGCATCTCTATGCTAAATCAAAACCTTCGACTACGCCGTTCGTTTCAATTTATTTATCTGATTTTGACTTGATATAATCTTTATGAAAATTTAAAAAAATTGAAAGGTATGGTCTTACATTAAAGATGAAATGTCTCAAAATATCTTTAATCTTGGGGTTTGTGCAAAGTAGGAACAGATGCAAAAGAAAAGCAAAACAAATAAATTGAAACGGAGAGAATAATTTATTTCTCCTTCAATCATTGCTGAGCCACAATCACTTGCAGTTTGTGCCACACATATATAGTCTTCCATATCTCCATGTAGCAAAAGCATTTAGGACGTCTGACGATATGTGGAGCAACCTGCCTTTTGAACTCCTAGCCAACATTTTCTGTTATCTTTCTCCTGATTCATTAGCCAGGGCTAAATCCGCCTGCAAGAGTTGGCACACATGTGCTAACAATTCACTTTCATGGGCAACGCTGCCATGGCTGCAATATCCGCCGTGGTTTCTAGCATTGCCCACACGCAACCATGGGCATTTTATTTGTGCTCACAACCCAATTAAGGATTCTTGGCATCTATTGCCTCTTGACTTCATTCCCAACCCAATTCGCCCAATTGCTGCAGTTAATGGCCTAATACTACTGAGAGAAACCACAACTACTGCTCTTCAATTAGCCATATGCAACCCTTTCACTCGCCAGTTCAGGCACCTCCCAAAGCTAAATGTCACAAGGACTAATCCAGCTGTTGGGGTAATATCACTGGATTCAGCAAACTTCCAGGTCTATGTTGCCGGAGGAATGTCAGAGGCAAGCAGCGTCGGAGGAGGTGCCTCGTACGAGCCCAGCTTAGAAGTGTACGACTCTGTTCACGAAAACTGGAAAACAATCGGATCAATGCCGATGGAATTTGCAGTAAGGCTAACAGTTTGGACCCCAAACGAGAGTGTTTACTGCAACGGCATCCTGTATTGGATCACCTCAGCCCGGGCTTATACCGTAATGGGATTCGAAATTAGGAACAAAAATTGGAGAGAATTAGGTGTGCCGATGGCTGACAGGCTCGAATTTGCAGCACTGGCAGAAAGAAATGGGAAATTATGTCTTGTTGGTGGAACTAGTGATGCAGGGGCATGTATATGGCAGCTTGAGGAATCAAATAATTGGAGAATGATTGAGAAGGTGCCACAAGAGTTGTGGGCAAGATTGTTTGGAGGTAAAGGAAGATGGGGTAGTATTAACACAAGATGTGTGTGCATTGGTGGGGCAATGTGCTTGTACAGAGATCTTGGATCAGGAATGTTGGTATGGAGAGAATGTGCAGAAAATGGTACTAAATGGGAATGGCATTGGATTGAAGGGTGTGGTACAATTAAAGGGGTGCACTTGCAGAATTTCCCCATTAAAGGACTGTTGCTACATCCCTATCTTGCATCTTCCAGCTTCTTGCTGAATGAATGAGCTCCAAATTCTTCTCTCTTTCCAGTTCCAAAAACATATATACTACAACAACAATGAAATCCCATTAAGTGAGATCTGACTATATGTAAAGAATAGATTGTACGCAAATTTTATCATTACCTTATCGTGATAGAGAGATTGTTTACCACAATGTCAAAAGAAAAATACTGACTTTTCAGCTAGTGTTTTTATAACATTAATTTGTTATTTTGGCGTAAATACTAAATGGAAATAAATATTTACTCCAATATATACTAAATGGAATTTCCTAAATGTCTTGCATTTGATGCTTGGACATTTTACTGATTTTATCTTTTACTAATTAAAATATTTTATATCTTCGATCTTTTTTTATACTTCCTGGAATAACCAAAGATCGTAAAAAAAAAAAAAATGTTTTGCGAGCATCTTAATTTGCACCTACCGTTTCTCGTTTTATTAAATTTAATTAAATTAATTTTCATCATTGTATATCACTCGTATAGTTTAACATCTTTCCGCGAGTTCATTGTATTTGTAACGCTTTATCTTTAAAAAAAAATAAAACAAAAAGGCAAAAGAAAAAGAAAGATAATAAAGGCCAAACCTAGTTCTTTTAAGTGGAAATTTTACTATAATGTAATTGAGTAGTTATACTAAAGATATTTATTTGTATAAAGTACAGAAATTCCAATCATTTGGGCGCTAATTATATTCCATTCTGAAAGTTTCCCAAATTATAATAATTTTGAATATTTTAGAACTCGCGTATACATTGCTCCTTCGCCCGATACATGAGTTATCCATCAAATACATAACTATAAATCAGATTCATACTGATTTAGATTTGAAATAATTAGGTGTTAGTGAAAAATTACAAAATAACAGAATTACAAGATTACAATTGAAAATAAAAATAAAGAAATAAATCTCTTCAAGCTGAGGCGCGGATATCCCGCTCTCTTTAAGGAGATTCAAGTTCACTGCAACAAATGTTTTCACTGGTCCAGCAGTAGTCCTTCTTGACTTGTCCCCTCCAGGATATAACAGCCTAATCACAATATATAACTCAACAACTCTGGACAAGAGTTGAGTCCAAAGCTCCACAAAAAGAACATCTCCCTTCAACTAATAAGAACTCTCTTTTTTGACTAACTTTTATGCACTCTATATTTTTTTGTGTTGTGTGTGTCAAATCAAATTAAGACCACCACTATTTATACTAGAAGAAGTCTTCCTAGCAATGAATAGAAAGATAAATAGTGTAGTAAATAGTGAAGATAATGGCATTAGAAGTTACATAGATTACAAGATATAATGGAGGATTAAAGAATGAAATAAAGTCAGGGGTAACATTCACATTGAAGATGTTGGCCAAAATTGTTGAACCAACGTTCTCTGGAACATTTTTCTTGTATCCAGCAAGTAACCTCCAATGGACCTTTTTGTAACCACCAAATAATGGCAATAATACATATGCACAGTGATTAACCAAAGTGAGTAATTAGTCACAAATGACTACCAACGGCAGCAATGATAAGCGCCCATTAACAGCTGAAACATTCAGCATTCTTGTAACTCCAAATAAAGCAAATTAATATATTAAAATATTAATATTAAAATGCTAACAAACCAATAATATAATCCCCCACTCATTTTAATATTAGATAAGAGAGTCCGTCAGTTGAAGGAAGACTACTATGCATAATGAATGTGTGCTTTGCATTAAACCTTCATTTAGTGAAACAATAACTTTTAATCCAGAGTCGTAGTGATCTCAGACTTGAACTATAACTACTTAAGGGAAAATAAAAATATCACTGCTCACACATAATAATCAAAGTGTTAACATGAGCTTTATAACCAGCACGTTATGGCCTTGTGCTATCCCAGTTTCATGAGTGCATTTGAGAATAAGCCCAATTCTCATAGGAAACGACCTACTTTCACACATCACATAGGTGAAATCTGTTGAGAGTGCTCATGTAAGTTTAACACTCCACTCATACGGGCTACATATATTCATTAAGAGTTTTATCAACTCAACCTTCACAAACTACAGGAAACAATGCACTCACATCATAGGGATGGAATAAAAAAACAGTGCATTTTTTACAACAAATCATCATATGATTAGTTTTTCCCTTTGAACCTGGTTATAGGATCTCTAGTCCCCAGATTGGATTTCCTCATATGTGACTCAAGGATTTATAGGCTTCAATCCCATCCCATCGATGTGCTTCAGATCTTTTCTCTCGTTAAGGCCTTAGTAAGAGGATCTGCGAGATTTGACATAATCAACATTAATGGTACTATTTGTCAAATACGATCTTACATTACTGTGTTTTCTCTTTATAGGTATGGATTTACCATTGTAGTAACGGTTTTGAACTCTACCAATCGCAGTGGTGCTATCACAATGAATTAAAATAGGAGAAATTGGTTTTTCAAAATAAGGTATTTGAAATAACAAATCTCTTAACCAATTCGCTTCCTCACTAGCTGAAGTTAAAGCAATTAGTTCAGTCTCCATGGTAGAGTTAGCAATAGTAGTTTGCTTTTTTGATCTCCAACAAATAGCACCACCACCTAAAGTAAAGAAATAACCAGTGGTAGAACGGGAATCACCTGATAAAGTGTTCTAATCTGCATCACAAATGCCTTCAGGTACAATAGAATATTTTTTATAGAACAAACCACAATATTTTGTTCCAATTAAATATCTCATAACTCTTGTTATAGCATGCCAATGTTCATTACCTGGCTTGCTTGTAAACCTGCCAAGTACTCTTATTGCATATGCAATATCATGCCTAGTGCAATCAGTCACATACCTCAAACTTCCGATTATGCTAGCATATTCCTTTTGATTTATTACATCATTTTCACTTTCAACAGGAAATAAGTGAACACTTGAATCAAAAGGAGTTGCAACATGTTTGCAATCAAGAAAGTTATATTTTTTCAAAATTTTCTCAACATAATGTGACTGGTCAAGGAAAATTTCATCACATGTTCTTGTTATTTTTATTCCAAGAATAACATTTGCCTCACCAAGATCTTTCATATCAAAATGGCTTTTAAGAATATTCTTAGTTTCATCAATAATATTCATGTTAGAGCCAAAGATCAACAAATCATCAACATATAGGCAAATAATCACATGTGAATTATTCCAAGACTTATGAGCACTTATCACACTCATTTGTTTTAAAACCATTTTCAATCATACAGAAATCAAACTTTTTATGCCATTGCTTAGGTGTCTGTTTCAAGTCATATAGGAATTTAGTAAGCTTACATACTTTGCTTTCTTGGCCTGCTTCAACAAAAGACTCGGGTTGATCCATATAAATTTCTTCATTTAAGTCTCCATTTAAAAAAAAATAGTTTTTACATCCATTTGATGAATTTGCAAATCAAAAATTGCAGTCATAGCAATTAAAAGTCTTATGAATGTAATTCTTGTTACCGGTGAAAAAGTATCAAAAAAATTATAGGTCTTCTAGTTGTTTAAAAACCTTTTGCAACTAGCCTAGCCTTGTATTTATCAATAGATCCATCCGGTTTCAACTTTTTTCTTAAGACCCATTTGCAACCAATAGTTTTATAACCCGGTGGTAAATCAACTAACTTCCAAGTTTTATTAGAAATTAGTGATTCCATTTCATCATTTATAGCCTCTTTCCAAAATATAGAATCATGTGAAGATAATGATTATTTCAAAGTGAGAGGGTCATCTCCAACATTAAACACATAAAAATCAAAACCAAAATCTTTTTCTACTCTACTTCTTTTACTTCTTCTTAACTTAAAATCATCAATTTCTTTATTTTTTAAGGTAGAAGTAGAAGAACTAGGTAGTGACAAAATATTTTGTTTAATCCTTTGACCCCCACTATTTTTAGAATCAAAAGGTAATTTATTTTCATGAAAAATAGTATCACCCAATTCTATTACAATATTATCTTCAAGATTAAAAAATCTATAGGCTGTACTATTTGAAGCATAACCAAGAAAAACACAAGTAGTAACTTTTTTACCCAATTTAGTAATCTTGGGATCTATTAGCCTCACAAAGGCTAGACAACCCCAAACTTGGCTTGTAACCTTTCCACAATTCAAAAGGTGTCAGTTTAGACCTTTTATGAGTCACACGATTCAATACATAACAAACAGTTAAAATAGCTTCACCCCAAAAATTTAAAGGTGCATGCGACTCAATAAGCATGGCATTAGTCAATTCAACCAAAGTTCTATTTTTCCTTTCCGCTACACCATTAGATGAAGGAGAGTAAGGAGGAGTAGTTTCATGAATTATTCACAATGATCTAACAAAAGAATTAAATTCATTTGACTCATATTCACGGCCTCTATCACTTCTAATTCTTTTTATTTTTCTTCCAAACTGATTTTCAACCTCATGGAGATACGCTTTTAAATTTTCAAAAGCATTACTTTTATTTTTCATCAAGTAAACATATGTAAACTTAGAAAAATCATCAATGAAAGTGATAAAATATCTATGACTTCCACAAGTTAAAATTCCACCAAGTTCACAAATATTAGTATGAACTAATTCTAACAAATCAGTTTTTCTTTCAACTTGAAATTGAAGTCTTTTAGTGATTTTGGCTTTACTACAAGCCTCACACTTTTTTAAATTATTTTTAATCATTGGGATTAATCCTAAACTAGTCATGATTCCAACATAACGATCATTAATATGACACAAATGAGCATGCCAAAAATTAGTAGAAGAAAGCATATAAATAGAAGTAGAATCTTTATTCACTTCTACATTCAATTTGAACATCCCATCACAAGTATATCCCTTTCCCACAAAAATATCCTTCTTCACAATTACATATTGATCAGATTCAATAATTTGTTTAAAGCCTGCTTTATTAAAAAGAAAACTAGACATCAAATTTTTTCTCATGGAAGGAGAATAGAGTACATCTTTTAAAGTTAAAACCCTTCCAGAAGTAAAACACAATTAGACATCTCTCGTTTCAAGAACTTGAGTTTTGTGAGAATCACCAAGCATGATGGTTTTGGGCTCCTCAAAATGAGTATATTTTTTAAACCAGTTTTTGTCATAACAGACATGACGGTTTGCACCAGAATCAACCCACCATCCATCAATACTTTCAACCATGTTTCTGTCGGTAATCACCGCTACAAAAGGTTCTTCGATAACCTTTTCATGAGGGTTAGGACCACATTTTCGAAATCTGCAAAATCGAGCAATATGACCCCTCTTGCCACAAACAAAACACGGTCCCTTATCTTGAACTTGTTGATTTTGTGCTTGGTTATTTTCACCATTATTTTTCTTGGGAGGTCTACTATTATTTTTCTTAAATTTTTTCTTCTTAGGCTTCAAAGAAGTATTTTTGTGAGTTTCAAGAGTAGCATTATTTGAAATAATTAAACTTACCTTCGTTGTGATATTGCTCTCTTCTTTTTGTAAAAGTGCATCTTGGCCCTTTGCCTCTTCACCATCGTACTTTTCCATTTTCTGATGATGAGAAATAGGTTCATCATCATCCATGGAGGTGTCATCAACTTTATTAGGATTCTTCTCAGTTAACACATAAGAAACATTGAAAAGACTTAAGTAGAAAAGTACTTTACCTTTCCATCTTTTGAAATGGTTACCATTGAACTGAAATGGCTTGTTAAGGTCTTCCATCTTGACATCCGCGATTTTTTCAATTTTAGTCATTCTGATTCTCCTTAAAATTGTTAGTGAAAAATTACAAAATAACAGAATTACAAAATTACAATTGAAAATAAAAATGAAGAAATAAATCTCTTCAGGCTGATGTGCGGATATCTCGCTCTCTTTAAGGAGATTCAAGCCCACTGCAGCAAATGTTTTCACCGGTCCAGCAGTAGTCCTTCTTGACTTGTCCCCTCGAGGATACAACAACCTAATCACAATATATAACTCAGCAACTCTGGATAAGAGTTGGGTCCAAAGGTTCACAAAAAAAATACCACCCTTCAACTAACAAGAACTCTCTTTTTTGACTAACTTTTATGCACTCTATATTTTCTTGTGTGTTGTGTGTCTCAAACCAAATGAAGACCACCACTATTTATACTAGAATAAGTCTTCTTAGCAATGAATAGAAAGATAAACAGTGTAGTAAATAGTGAAGTTAATGGCCTTAGAAGTTACATAGGTTACAAGGTATAATGGAGGATTAAAGAATGATATAAAGTGAGGGGAAACATTCACATTGAAGATGCTGGCCAAAATTATTGAACCAACGTTCTCTGAAACGTTTTTCTTGTGTTTAGCAAGTAACCTCCAATGGACCTTTTTGTAACCACCAAATAATGGCAATAATACATATGCACAGTGTTAGAATATATGATAAAAATATTCTGATTCTTTGTATATATTACATTAGTTAAGTGTATATTTAGTTTCTCTTATAGCTAGTTAGTTTCCTTAATTATAGTCTTGTATTGATTGTATATAAACCATGATTATCAATGAAATAAGGTAAGGGATTAAACTCTTTCATGGTATCAGATTTCTAGGGGAAAACCTTCCGCTTCCTCTTCAAAACAGTCTGCCCCCTCCCCTCCCTCTCTTCTTCGTCTCTTATCTATCATTATGTCGGAATCAAAATCGTCATTTCACCCTGCTCTTGTTGTATCCAATATCAAGAACCATGTTCCCATCATCCTTGAGATGGAAAACGTCCAGTATTCCACAAATTGGCGGAACTATTTAAGATTCACGCATGATCCCATCGAGTCCTTAACCATATTATTCCTCCGACAAAGGGCAAAGAGAAAGCGCCGAAAATAGAGGAGGAGAAAAAACTTTGGTCGACTCTTGATGCTACTGTTCTACAGTGGATCTATGCCATTATATCTCATGATCTTCTACATACGATTATTGAGCCCGACACCACAGCAATGGAGGCTTGGAATAGATTGCGTGACATATTCCAAGACAACAAACACTCTCGTGCCGTCACCCTTGAGTACGATTTTACTCATGTGAACATGTAATATTTTCCAAGTGTCTCTGCCTATTGTTAGCACCTCAAATCTTTGTCGGACCAACTTAAGAATGTCGGCTCTCCCATCGACAACAATAGACTAGTTCTTCAACTGGTCTTTGGCCTCACCGAACCCTACAAAGGTGTGGTCACTCTCATTCGCCAACGTGATCCTTTACCCTAATTTTATCAGGCACATTCGATGCTCACTCTTGAAGAAGTCGGCATTGCTAAGAAGGCGACACATAGCTCCTCATCAGCTATGGTTGCTCGTGAGTCGACTGGCTTGCATGATATTGTTGATCATTCCTCCTCACACCGCAATACTAATTGTGGAAAGCGGAACCAATACTGCAACAATAATCGCAGCAACAATGATGGTCGTGGAGGCAACAAGGGTGGTAGCGGCGATGGGGGTAAGGCTGGAGATGATGGTCAAATGGGGGGCGGCAACAACCGCGGTGGCGGACAATAGCCAGCAGGTCAGCAATCGCCACCCAATTCTCCATGGGCTGGAGGTCAGTCGTGGCCTTGGATGACACTGTGGGCTCCATGTGCTATACCTCCTTGTCTATATTCGTCAAATTCATGGACAATACCTAATTATGGACAACAGCCGAAACAGCAGCCTAGTCTACTTGGGACCAGACCACAGCAGGCCTACACGACAGCGCCATCTCCAACCGACATTGAGGTTGCAATGCATACTCTTGGAATCACTTATTCGGATGCGAATTGGTACATAGATACCAGTGCCACTTCTCATATGACATCCACACAAGGTAACCTCACGTCTTATTTTCATAAGAGAAATAAACGTGGTATAATAGTTGGAAATGGTCAATCAATTCCAATTCAAGGTTATGGTCACACTAAATTATCTTCACCGTGTCTTTCCTTACAATTAAACAATGTCCTTTATGTCCCTCACCTTGTTAAAAATTTGGTGTCAGTTAGAAAATTTACAACTAATAACTCTGTCTCTATTGAATTTGATCCGTGTGGGTTTTCTGTGAAGGATTTTCGGACGGGGAGACCGGTAATGAGGTGTGAAAGTCGGGGCGAGTTGTATCCCATCACTACTCCAACCACTTCTCCATCTTCTTTTGCTGTTTTGGCACCATATCTTTGGCATGATCGTCTGGGTCACCCGGGAAGACCTGTTTTGGACTCTCTTAGGAAGAATAAATTGATTGAATGTAATCAAATTAAAGACACTCGTATTTGTCATTCTTGCCCTCTTGGAAAACATGTTAAGTTGCCCTTTTATCATTCAAATTCTCACACTTTTATGCCATTTGATATCATCCATAGTGATCTTTGGACGTCCCCTGTTTTGAGTTCATCGGGTCATCGATATTATGTCTTGTTTGTGGATGATTATTCAAAAATTTTGTGGACTTTTCCTTTATCGCACAAATCACAAACATTTTCTACATTTTTGAGTTTCAAGACATTTATTCAAACCCAATTTGAGCGGGACATAACGAATATACAATGTGATAATAGCACGAAATTTGATAATGGCCCCTTTTGGGATTTTTGTAAAGCAAATGGTCTTTCGTTTTGTCTTTCATGTCCTCATACATCCCCTCAAAATGGGATAGCTGAAAGACAAATTTGTACGATCAACAACATTGTTCGTACCTTATTAACCCATGTTTCCCTTCCTCCTTCCTTTTGGCATCATGCGTTGCAAATGGCGACTTACCTCCTCAATATCCTTCCTCATAAGCTATTGCATTATCAATCTCCTCTTTGCATCCTTTATCAAAAAGATTCGTCTTATTCTCATCTTCGGGTGTTTGAGTGTTTATGTTATCCTCTTATTCCCTCCTCAACCATCAACAAACTCCAACCCCAGTCAACTCCTTGTGGTTTTTTGGGGTATCCGTCAAATCATCGTGGGTATAAATACTTTGATTTGTCATCTAGAAAAATCATCATTAGCCGTCACGTAATATTTGATGAGACACAATTTCCCTATGCAAAGTCTCATACTCCTCAAACTCACACTTATATGATAAAGATATATATTCTGATTCTTTGTATATATCACATTAGTTAAGTGTATATTTAATTTCTCTTATAGCTAGTTAGTTTCCTTAATTATAGTCTTGTATTGATTGTATATAAACCATGGTTATCAATGAAATAAGGTAAGGGATTAAACTCTTTCACACAGTGATTAACCAAAGTGAGTAATTAGTCACAAATGACTACCAACGGCAGCAATGATAAGTTCCCATTAACTGCTGAAACATTCAGCATTCTTGTAACTCCAAATAAAGCAAATTAATATATTAAAATATTAATATTAAAATGTTAACAAGCCAACATTAGGGTTATGTATCAATAAAATATTATTTGTATCATATACATTGTACACAAACAAATTTATAATGTATCTGATAGATGTGGAGCGATGTATCTGAATGTTAAGAGAGAAAAGGAAAAATGAGATTTTTATAATTAATTCAAATGATAGAAATTCTTAAAGATTATGTTATCTTAAATTGTGTAATTATGTAATTTAACGTAATATTTCCTTCTTGTAATGACCACCTTGTTAAGAAATTCAAAGCGCACAAGGCCTTACTCCGAAATCCCTCTCAGGAATAGCCCGCTATATGTTATTCATCCAACTAATGTCCCAGGGTTTCACCTAGGGGTATCAAATGGGCGGGTTGAATTAAAATTAGAGATATTAAAATGGGTTGAGATAGAAATTGGGTTGGGTCTTGACCCGCCCAAGTTTACTTTGGGCTCAAATGAGTTGGGTTCAAATGGGCTAAAAACGGGTTGGGTCTTGACCCGCCCAATTTGACCCGATTAATCTCAATAATTTTAACATAGTGATATTTAACTTTTATAATCACAATTCGAATTTTCGCTCAAGATTTTTTTTTAAAAAAAAGTAACAAATGGATAGATAAATCCTAAAGATGTTAAATAGATAATAATTCATACCTTTAATATAGGAACATATCTTAGTAAAGAATTTTAAAACGGGTTGAAATTGGAGATTGAATTGAGCTCAATTGAGGATTCTCTTAAAATGGGTTAGGCTTGAATGGATTGAGATTAAACCCAATTCAAATTATCTTGAGCCCAACCCTTGAAATTCTAGATGGATTGGGTGGGTTACCTATGTTTGGGTTCATTTTTGACACCCCTAGTTTCACCCCCTCAAATTTGATCTTGACAATAGTTTTTTTAAATGAAGTTGAAAAGTGATCAATAAACGTTATTATTGTAGAAAGCATAAATAGAAGGTGAAAGGCGAATAATAATACATGAAAAGACCTAAAGCTTACTTTTTTTATTTTTTGCTCTCTGACTTAAACTCACAATCTTCAAATATTTTTTGCTCTCTGACTTGAATTCACCATCTTCGAGTTGGAAGCAGATGCTTACCATCCTTATACCTTACTAGCCATGCTATAAAGGGAATAGAGCGTGGGTTTTCTAGCAAATTTACAGGGGAATAATGTTTATAGAATAATGATAAAAGGTTGATTTAATCCCACTAGTCGACGTAAGGGATGTTTGGCTAAGTTAATTAGGGAAACTAATTTTATAAATTATATATAATATTTATATATTTGGTAAACATGCAAATTACCTCAAATTATTTGTCACATTTTTTCTTTCCTTTTTGAGTCGAATTAGATAAGTTTTTAATCAAAAATTTATATTTTTTTCACCATATTAATATTGGAAAAATAATGTATCTTATAAACATTTTTTTAATGTTTTCACTTATCTAAATTTTAGTTTTAAAATATTAAATTAATTTAATTCAATATAATTCTAAAATTAGTTAAATTGATTCTCAAAAAGCTAAGCATATCAAATATTTTAAGAACCGGGTAATGTATAAGTTATAAATAGCACAAGTTGGTAACCCTCATGATTATGATAACTCCATGTTTATTCCATTTTCATCATTCATTACGTTGGTAACCCTCTCGTTTGTCTTCTCACTCATGGTCTTTTGTGGTTTGCATTGTTAGCTTCCACATTACACCTAATTATTTTGATCTTAACACGGTATTCTCCTCATATACATATATTATTTTGTAAATAGCTTTAACAATATATAAGGAATTTTGATAGGAAATAGCTTATTAATATTTTATACTAAACATATCAATAGTTTATTATTTCAGTACTTCAATCCAAATGGAATTCCTACTTCCTTGCCATGGGTATCTTTGAGGGGTTTGGCTTTTAGTACTAGGCACTTGATAAGGACGAGGCAACAATTTTTGGCCATCAATTAAATAAGGCAAAAAGCCAAAAAAGCAACTTGAATCTTCACAACAAATGGCTAATGATAATGAATGTTGATGATGTGATGATTAAATGCTTTGACATTGATGCGTGGCGTGGGGTGCTGAGTGTGTTTATAGATTTTGAATCTCTCTCACTGAATTCAAAAGCCTAATCATACATCAATTAACAAATGAGAAAAATAAAACTTGTTCAGTTTATTATTTTTTTTATTTTCTAATACTTATCATATGAAGCGAAATATGACAAGTATAACAAATAATTCGAAACAAAAAAAGTAATAATTGAGCTGAGAGAGAAGGTGGGCTTGAATTTTTCACCTATTGACTTCTTCTATACTTTGACATAAATAAACATTAGAAAGATGAAAATAAATTAAGTTGCCATGTTTGAAAGGAACACGCAAATTTCTACGTTACGTTGATGGTGACGAGGCCCAATTGGCTATGGCTTTAGTGACTTCTGATTAATGGAAAAGTCCACATGCAATTGAATACTCCTCCCAACAAATGTAGGCCACCTCTTAATTGGTTTTTTTTTTTTTTTTAAATCTAGTGATGTGGACATGTGAATAATCGGAAAGGATTAAAAATACAAAAGATAGAATCATTATCTTGTAAAATTGAAACCAAATTAGCAGAGTTTTCTGCTTAATTAACATTTAGCAATCAAGCAGGATGTGCGTGTCTATTTATTTAATTTTATATAAATTTAAGTGTCTACTTATGCACATGAAAAATTAAAGAGCATAATATCAATCGAAATCAAGTTAAAGGCCATATTTTTATATATTATGCCAATTAATAAAGTTGGGATTCTAAGAATTTTATTTCAATAACACTAATAAATGGTGAAGTAGCTAGAACCCATAAATTGGATAGACGGGAAATTAATATGTTGAGCCTTACGTAGCCAATTTACCAAACCCTATGGCCTATGGTCTCATAGTCATTCTGTTTTAAGTACAATTAAGTGTGTGTTGACTTTTCCTATTTTTTTACTCTTTGTTGTAGATCATTTTAATTGTTAGTTTGATTTTTCATTTTGTAATTATTTTTTTTCAACCCTTAATTTTTTCTTAAAATAATTAAACTATTTTAGATAAATATTGACCGAATTGAAAAATTAGTGATAAATAAATGACACTCTATAATTGATTTGTTAAAGATTAGATCTTTTCGATAATAACTCCGTATTATAATCAACAACAACAATAATAACATACCTTTCCAGTTCCTACAAATAGGTTCTTATTAGGATAGAAAATGATGGTTTATACGTAATTTTATTCCTATAATATAAAAGTTGAAAGATTATATTCAGCACACCCATAAAACATATATTTGGAATATAATCAAATAGATTGAAACTTATTTCTTGAGTACATTTAAGAATAGGCTGATTTTACAAATTACTAGCCACAAATGTAACCAATAGAAAACAACAACCATGTCGATAATGGAATCAATCGAAGGAATTATTACACTTTTACCCAAACGTAGCCGTATTTTGCAAACTTCTACAATTTGACCAAAATCATTTAGGCCATGAAGAAAAATAAATAAGGACAACACAAAAAATCATTAAACAAACGAAGAAACAGACAATTTGGCAGAAGCGCAGAGGTATATTATTTTTCAGATTCCGATAGTCACAGACTTTTATTTCCATTTTTTAATTTAATGATATCAAATAATCACAGAGTAACGGTCAAAGGAAACCAGAGAGTCAGAAATGAAATATGTAAATTAAAGTATTAAACAAAGCTTGAATTCATAATTTAATGTCAAAAAAAATTGATCAACACATGCCTTATTAAGTATCATTAATTAGGTAAAAAGAAATAATGCTCAATAAAAAAATTACATCTAATAAATTCATTACGCGGGGAGTTGCCGAACGGCCGACTACCTTCAACCGCCCGTGAGCTAATCATAAAGTTTAGTTTTGAAACATGAATAAATAATTTACATCTGAAAAAAAAATTACACTTCGTAAATCATTTTAAATTTTTATCTTATACTAGTAACTATGTATAAAAAACAAAAAATAATAATAAAGTGAGTAACAACAAATAAAAATATATTAATTCTAATTGTAAAGACAATTATTTAGATACAATTTTGTTATCATGGCAAAATTTTATTATTTATAATATAACATATTATGCAAATTATTTCAAAGATAACTTGGTCATTATTGTAAAATATTGTTATAATGGATGACTATTATAAAAAATTCTAGCTATACACAAGGGAGGAGCTAGGTGAGTTCGTGGGTTCGGATGAACCCAATAATTTTTTCGTAGACCCTATATTTTTACTAGAAATTTAAGTAATAACTTGTGAACCCCTAACAAAATTGATTGACAACTCAATGTTAAGGAAGGAGAAGGAAGTTTAGAACCCCAAAATTTTAATATTGGCTCCGCCTCGGACTATACATAAATTCCAATATCTATAAAAAAAAATTAGTATTATATTATATCACCTAGAAGTAAATATGAATCTTGCAAATAAAAAAGGTTACCTTATCGTGAGCCTGAAACAAATAAAACTTAAAAGAGTATTTGATTAAGAAAAAAGTACACTAATCTTATACTTCATTCGTTTCAAATTTCAATTTATGTGAGATAGTTTAATTTGACATGAAATTTAAGAAAAATAATAAAGACTTTTAAAATTTATGATAATAAATATTTGTATAACTATAAATCATTTTATTAAAAATAAATATATCTATACTAATCGTGTACTTAACTTATCTATAGAAATGATTTGATTCGCGATTTAAGTTATTCCAAAAATATATTTATACTTTATTTGTGATGGAATGTATAAATTTATTCTTATCCTATCTGATATTCCATAAACCAAATTATAGTGAATGAAAAATCTTAATTAGCTAACCATTTACTACTTTTATAACATTGGTCCCATTCCCATCTCGTCCATTCTATAAATACGGCACTGGTACACAAACATGTGAGGAAAAGTCCATCCACAATAGCAAGAGCCTCCATACTTGTTCTCACACTCCTCATCCCAAGAAAGATCTACACTGCACCACTATACAACAACAACCAAAATTCTGGTACCTCTTCAATTTTGTTCATTCTCTGTATATGATGGCTGGATTACAGAGATCTGCGACATCGTTCCGGCGACAAGGCTCATCAGGATTAGTATGGGATGACAAATTAGTGACAGCATCAGGTGAATTGATTCAGCTTGGAAATCCACGAGGAGAAACTACTATTAAAACTGATAGACAAGGAGAAGAAAAGCCTAAATTGGAAGTGTCGGTGCCTGATAAGGCTTCATCAAAAACGGCTGGATCCATGGAGAGGAGCCGATCTAATCGCGGTTTCCGAACTGGTAAGGTGTCGCCGGCAATTGAACCGCCGTCTCCTAAAGTATCTGCATGTGGATTCTGTAGCGCTTTTGCAAAGAATGATAAATCTAACCGTCGACCTAAATCCGGTAAGCGTAAGATGTAATATTATTATTCCGGTGAAAAAGGGATTAGGTCAGAATTGGATGGCGCAAGTAACGTTCATCTCAATAAGGATGAGGTGTGAGAATTTTGGTGCTAGAAGACAACTGTACTACTTGTTTTATGCATTTTTGGCTTTTTCTCTGCCATATTTGTTCTTCTTTAGGTTCTGCAGGGGACAATTTCTTCCAGTGTCTTACTTTTTCTGATTGCCTGGATAATGGATGTGCATAAGCTTTAGCTTTTTTCCTTTTTCGTTTAGCCGCAATGAATCATTTCTCGTTGTACAAAGTTGAATCTGAAATTGGGGCCATCTCTTGCTTTATCTTCTGGTTATGTGAATTGAGTATATCTCATGTTTTATCTTCTGTATACGAGTATGCTTATTGTATACACTATTTCTCTCTCCCCATATATTATACTATGTATACGTTACTCCTCCCTTCATTGAGTTCTGATTTTCATTTTTGGGAGCTTGTTGATTCTGTCTTCCTGAAAATTGAATTAAAAAATTACTGTATTTGTTTTTGAAAATTCGACACCGAATTTAGATGATATTCAGTTTGGAACTCCTCATTAGGTAGACCAAATTTTACCAAATCAATACACATTCCTAATATGATCAATTCCGTGAGGTGAAGAAAATAGTCGAAAACTGGTAAGAAATTAAAGGGGAAGTTGCCATTATTAGCATACAATGACTACTCTACTCTGTTTTTGTTGATCAATTACTATTACACCGAATATATTATTGTTGTTGACTTATTGTTAGTGCACCTGTATTGGGGAGAAGAAAGGTAACAGAACCACAACCCGTTCAAGGTTAGTAACGGAAATTGATAATCACCAGGTCTTTCAATTTATTTTTTTCAAAGGCTAAGAAAAAACTAAATAATTTCTTCCTCTGTATTGAAGTTGATGGTTAGGTAGCAATTATCTTATACAATTAATTAAAATATGCTCAAGCTAACTAGAATTTTACTGTCTTAAAAACACTAGAGCTTTTTCCCGAAGATGCCGCAATTGTGAAAGACGTTTTCCTACCCCTTTGCGGCAAATCACATGCCACATGCTGATGCTGCACCAACTAAAAAAGAAAGAAAAAAAATACTTGATTGCATGAAAACAGTACACCAATGTGTGTCTGTTATATAAGTTTATACTTTCTTATTCATAGTATATTTTAATTTAAATTTGTATGTGTTTACATCAATATATAACTTAATTATTGCTAATTAGCATGATTTGGTACACGTTACCGATTTGAGAAATTAAGTACTACTACTTTATGCTGTCCTCTCGTTAACCTCGTCGTGTTAATGTATGATTCACTAATCAATCTATTATTACGTCCTCCTATGTTAAGCTCAACATTTCTCACATGTTGCGTCGGACACTTAGCCCGACAGACTGTTCCAACAGAACCGCGAATAATGATTAGAACAATTCCTACCTCCAACAAGTTTTTCGTCCGTCTCATTTTATATGATTTTCTTTTTCTTTTGATCCGTCTCATAAAAAATATTATCTTATAATAATCAGAAATAATTAATTTTAAAATTTTACTTTTACTCTTAATGAAATGACAAACACACAAATATCTAAATATTATGTTAGACCGCATATTTCAAAACAAAATTCTTTTTTTAAAATTATGTCAAGTCAAACAATGCCATAAAACAGGAGAGAATAAGTAATAAATAAAGAGATATACGAATGAACATAGGAGAATAATTTTATTAAAAAATACTAGTAATAATTTTAGAACTCTTTTTTCCTTTTTTCTTTAAAGAGTATCTGTCATATCCCTGCTTGATAAAAGAAAAAACAGGAGCATGTGTCGAACTCACGCATGGGACACCTTATCTTTATTTAATTAATAAATCATTGCATATATATGCCTTGAGAGAATCATTTCCTTCAGCCGATAACATAACTCGGAATGGAGGTGGACGGACCTGACCAATTCACGAACATGAAACTGCAGAGAAAGTCTCAAAATTAAACATCCTCATCATTGGGATTTTAAATATAGCAGCCACAAAATAGATGGCTAACATTCATGAATTTGACCCACACATTATTGTTTTTTAGTGGGCGTATTGGTCCTGCTGTTGAAGTCCTACTCTGGTTTCATCATAATTTATTTTCCATCTGTTTGGTATGCAATTTTTGTTATGCGTATTGGCAAGTCGGCGGTCATCCGACCTTTACTACTACTAGCAAAATTCCATTGACGGATACTAATTAATTTGATATAACAATTTTAATGAAGAATAATTAACAATTCTTTTAATTTCTGTGGTCAATAAATTGGTGAAAAGATGAATGGTCAAGTAGGACGTCATTTTGCAACAGAAAGAAAATCATGCCAAATACAATAAGCATTCAACAAAAAGTGTAAAGTATGAATTTCATATAATTCTTGTTTAGCAATGTCAACCAACTTAATCAATAAACTAATAAAAGCATCATTTTGATCCATAGGCTCAGAGAGGTGTAAGAATTTATTTGAGCTAAAAGACAAATGTATTATATTTGCTTTGCTTTGTTCTGTCAGATTTTGTTCCTTCGGTTCTAGAGGGGATAGTTTATTTAGGTCTCTTGCTTTTCTTGGACGCTGGGTAATCCTTATGTACGAACTGTATTACTTTTTTTCCCCATCTTTTTGAGCTGCTTAGAATCAATTTTCAATGTGCGAAGATCGAATCTGAATTTTAGAATATTTTTGCTTTATCTTATTATATATGTTATGTTTAATTTGTTTCCCCCAACCCAATTTGCACACTTTTCCATTTCGTGGGTACATTTTTGGTTTGATTTTCATTTAAGTGACTTGTTGAAAATTGAATTAGTTAGCTCGTGAGAGAAGGATTGTCAAATACCATATAAGTAGACCAAGGACCTTTGAATCCATTGATGGGAATCCAACACTGTACGCCCAATATAAGACGGGCCGCGCCCCAACATAAAAAACAATAAAGAATTGATTGGGCTTGACTGTGATACCATGATAATGAAGTGAGTATTGTGTCTAACTTAACTTCAAAAGCTAGGGAAAGATTGCCCTAAACCATATAAGGTGACCAAGAACCTTTGAATCATGGATGTGTGACTACAACAAGTTGAGACCAAATTTAGAACCAGAAAGAATACTTTTGGGTGTATCCTTAGGTGAATTATATTTCACCAAACCTAGAAGTACATTCCTCTCGAGGCTGGCAGTTGACAGGTGAACTAAAACTAAACAACTCAGAATTAACACTAAGCAGTAACTACTCCTTTAGAAAACTTCTCATTGATTGAGCTCAAAAGGCTGAGGAATACAAGTAATGGAAGTGGTATGTATAGACCACATTCTGTAACTGACTCCTAACTGACTGAGCATAGTTTGTTACAACTAAACAATACACAAAGACTAATCTACCCTTCATCAGTTGAATGACTTTTAACTAACTACTTAACTACTTCTTCACATATCTCATCACTCCCCTTCAAGTTAGGTGGGATAAAAATGTTTAACACACCTAACTTGGATAAGAGATATTCATGTTGATATCTGGACAGCCCTTTAGTTAATATATCAGCAGGCTGTTCTTGTGTAGAAATGTAGTTCACTTTAATCAGCCCTTGTTGTATCCTTTCCCTTATGAAATGACAATCAATTTCAATGTGTTTTGTCCTCTCATGATAAACTGGATTTGCAGCAATTTGTATTGCTGCCTTACTGTCACTATACACCTGTATTGGTACTTGAACTTTAGCCTCCACTTCTTTAAGCATCCCAATTAACCATATTAATTCTGAGACTGTTGAAGCAAGACTTCTATACTCAGCTTCAGCGGAGCTCTTGGAAACTGTGGTCTGCTTCTTTGCTTTCCATGACACCAAGGATTTTCCCATTTTGACCATATAGCCTGATACAGATCTCCTAGTAATAGCACAGGAAGCCCAGTCTGCATCACAGAATGCACTAACTTTTTCATTAGAGGAACTAGAAAATAGCAAGCCTTGCCCAGGTTCCTTTTTCAAGTATCTGACTACTCTTAATGCAGCATCCATATGTGACTTCTTTGGTTGCTGAAGAAACTGACTTAAGCTTTGAGTGCTGAAAGTTATGTCTGGTCTTGTCATGTTAAGATACAAGAGTTTTCCAATTAACTTTTGATATGCTTTCTGATCTACTAGAGGGTCCTCAGAGGCTTCTTTGACTTTCATAAGATCATCATATTGTCTTGATGTTAGTTTAACATTAACATCAATAGGAGTCCCTGCAGGCTTGGCTGCTGACATGCCAACCTCAGCTATAAGTTCCAGGATATACTTCCTTTGATGCATCAATATACCCTCTACTGACCTAGTGAACTCAATACCTAGGAAGTATTTTAGTTCACCTAGGTCTTTCATCTTAAAGGCCTGTTGTAGTTGATGCTTTGTCTTTTCTATTAACTCCAAACTGCTGCCAGTGATCAACATGTCATCCACATAGACTAACACCACAATGATCCCTGCTTCTGAATTGTTAACAAATAATGAATGATCATACTGACTTTGTTTGAATTTGAGATTGGTGAGAGCTTCAGTTAACTTTTGATTCCACTGCCTTGGAGCCTGCTTCAGCCCATATAATGACTTTTTCAGTCTACACACTTTCTCCCATTGACTGGCAAATCCTGGAGGCACCTCCATATATATCTCATCTGCAAGATCACCCTGTAAAAATGCATTAAAGACATCCATCTGATGAATGTGCCAATACCTTGAAGCAGCAAGGGAAATAATACATCTTACAGTGACCATCTTTACAACAGGAGAAAAGGTCTCTTGATAGTCAATACCCTCTTGTTGACTATACCCCTTAGCCACCAACCGAGCTTTAAATCTCTCTACTTCACCTGTAGACTTGTATTTGACTTTAAAAATCCATCTGCAGCCTATAGGCTTCTTCCCTGGTGGAAGATCAGTGACCACCACCCAAGTCTGATTGCTCTCTAGTGCTTGAACCTCAGCCTTCATAGCATCTACCCATCTTTGGTCCTGAACAGCCTCTTAGTATGTAGTAGGTTCCTTGACAGATGAAGTAGCAGCCAGATAACACTGGTAAGTAGGTGACAAATGACTATAACTGATGTAGTTGCTTACTGGATACTTGACCTCAGTATGAATATTCAATGAAACAAAATCCTTAAGCCATGTAGGAGTTTGTTTAATCCTTGTAGACCTTCTAGGATTGGCTGGTAGCACAGCTTCCTGAACCTCAATCGCTGGTTCTTCAACACCATCAGATACTTGAGAGGGAAGCTCAGGCTCAGTAGGTGAATTTGTATAGTATGAAGGAGTAGACTCATCATTTGGCAACTCATCAGAAACTTCACCCTGTGTAGGTGTGGGAACTACAGCAGGTGAGTGTTGTAACAGCTCAGTGGAGTCTAATAGGCAGTCTTTAAACAGAGGTTGCTTGTCATATAACCTGTCTTGTGAGAAAGGGAATATATCTTCTCTAAATAACACATCCATGCTGACAAAGAATGTATTAGTAGTAAGATCAAACAATATGTACCCCTTCTGGATTTCTGAGTACCCCATGTAGACTGTTGACTTAGACTTTGGCATGAGTTTATCATTCGCAACTAGTTTCTTGGCAAAGCATAAACAACCAATAGTTCTTAAGTGTGACAACATAGGCTTACATCCATACAATCTTTCATAAGGAGTTTGATAGTTAATAACACTACTTGGGACTCTGTTGATGAGATATGCAGCAGCAAGTACACAATGCCCCCAGAATTTTAATGGAATTTTTCCCTGAAACCTCAATGCCCTTGAGACCCCTAATAAATGTCTATGTTTTCTTTCAGCCACTCCATTTTGCTGAGGTGTATAAGGACAAGACCTTTGATGAATAATTCCCAATTCCTTGAACATAGTAGTACACACTGAATTCACGAATTCAGTGTCATTATCACTTCTGATCACTTTAACCTGTGTTTCAAACTGAGTTTTGACATACTGTATAAACATTTTCAAGGATACACATACATCATACTTATGTTTGAGTAGGAAGAGCCAAGTCATTCTAGAAAAGTCATCAACTATTGTAAGAAAATATTTGTTTCCATCAAAAGTAGGAGTATTATAAGGACCCCATAGATCAACATGAATCAAGTCAAAATAATTACAACTTTTGATGCTACTAGAAGGAAAAATGAGTCTGGTCTGTTTTTCATATGGACAAACTAAACATTTGGACACTTTACACATGCTTTGATTATTCATATCAAAGATTTTGGAAAGTACTACAGAGGACACATGTCCTAGTCTTTGATGCCACAACTCTATACTGAAGGGAACTTGATTTACTGCCAAGACAATCTCCTTTTCACTTCTGTCATGACTTTGAGTATACAAGCATCCTGTTTCCTTACCAACTTCCTTTACCTTTCCACTGTAAAGATCCTGAAAAATATAGAAGTTAGGGAAGAAGGTGACTGAGCAATCTAGCTCCTTTGTCAGTTTACTTACAGACATCAAGTTATACTTGAATTCAAGCAGGTAGAATACATTAGAAATAATGCTCTTATCAGACAAAGCACAAGCTCCAACATGAGTGACTTGAGTAGTATTTCCATTAGGCAGAGATACCATCTTAGGAACAGCTAACTTGGACACAGTGCCTTTTATGAACATATCTAGATGAGAAACCATGTGATTTGTTGCTCCAGTATCAACAATCCATACTTTGTTATTCTCAGATACAAACAAGGCTTTACCTGCCGTGTGAGCAGAACTGCTATGATTGTACTCAGAAGCGTCAGTGTTAGTGTCTGACTGTTGCTGAAGTCCTCTAAGAATGTGATCATACTGCTCCTTTGTGAATATGCAGCCCTTCAATAACTGTTTGGCATTCATTTCAGCTTGACTTAGTGTCTTAGAATAATTTGCACTCTCCATCACCCCATGATCAGTCTGCAAGCTGTCAGGTTTCCTATTCCACTCTGATGCACAAATATTGGTGTTCAAACCATACGAAAAGTGAGCCTGACTTGACTGATATTGCCCAGTGTTATTGACTTCTGAAGAAGAACCTTGAACCTTTCTTTTGGACTTGAAATCAGCTGGATAGCCAACTACTCTATAACAAGTCTCCTTACTGTGACCTTTACATTTGCAGACCTCACATATCAGGAAGGAATTTTTCTTAAATCTTTGACTTACTCCTGATGTAGCACCTACCTTCGAGTACATAGCCACAGAATCTAGACTAACAGAATTCAGTTCCATGTTGCTAATGTGTGATACTACAGCTCTTTGACTTTCATCTCCAATTATCATAGCATAAGCATGATTCACAGTAGGCAAGGGATTCATCATTAGAATTTGACTTCTAGCCTGATGATAAGATTCATTTAACCCCATTAAGAACTGATACAACTTTTGTCTATTTAGATGAATGACAAATTCCTTTGATTTAGTACAGTTACAGCAAGGTGTGGGCACTACCATCTCAAACTCATCCCACAAGGTTTTGAGTTTAGTGTATACTCAGAAACAGACATAGTACCCTGCTGCAATGAAGCAATATCCTTATGAAGACTGTAGGTTCTAGAACCATCTACTCTATCAAATCTCTCTTTCAAATCATTCCAGACCTGCATAGCAGTGGATGCAAATGCAATTCCACTAAGCAAACCTTTTGACACTGAATTCATTAGCCATGTTAAGACGATGACATTAGCTCTTTCCCATTGACCCCACAATTCTTCACTAAAAACTTCTTTGTTACATGATCCATCAATCAGACCTAGTTTATTTTGACCTAACAAAGCTAGTGTGATTGATCGACTCCATAGAGTGTAGTTTTCAACACCAAGTAATTGAAACGAAAGCAGGCTGACTCCACTTACATCTGATGGGCTAAGGAACAGAGGATGATTGAAGTCAATACCTTGGCTAGTCATAAAACTAGGTAGAGCAGTTGATGCACCTACATGTTCTCCATTGCTGCCATTGTTGAAACCTTGAATTGGATCTAATTCTACGCTTGCATTATCCATCTCTGAACGAAATGCTGATGAATACTAGTTGCGGAAGAGAATCAATCCTCAATTGCTTTTCGATCACCACTCAGTTCAGCTGAAGAACTGTCAATTTGATGAATCTGCACAATTGATTTAGTGATTCCAAATCGATCGCCTCTCACAGTAATCACTGTGTATAGCTCTGATACCATGAACTAAAACTAAACAACTCAGAATTAACACTAAGCAGTAACTACTCCTTTAGAAAACTTCTCATTGATTGAGCTCAAAAGGCTGAGGAATACAAGTAATGGAAGTGGTATTTATAGACCACATTCTGTAACTGACTCCTAACTGACTGAGCATAGTTTGTTACAACTAAACAATACACAAAGACTAATCTACCCTTCATCAGTTGAATGACTTTTAACTAACTACTTCTTCACATATCTCATCAACAGGATCAATCTCAACAAGTGAAGTTAGCATTAAAAAAAAGTGAAGATCAGTAAGAAAGGGAAACTTTATCAATATATAGCATACAATCACTGCTCTATTATTCTCGCAGCCCTGCTTTGATTTCTTTTTTTGAGTCGAGGGTGTATCAGAATTCAAAACAAACCTCTCTACCTTACAAAAGTAATTAAGGGTGAGTTTGGATACATACTACCCCTAGACTTCATTTATGTGATTACCTGTGGTGTGTGGGGTAAAGAGAGAATTTTATGGCCTACATTTGTTTGTAAAAGACCGGGGAGACCAAAGAGTGCTGCAATTATGAAACATTAAATTCCTGTACCCAATCTGTGTCATCACATGCTACACAAACAAAATTGCTGCACCATGCACGCAGCCCTCTCGTTTCCTATATATTTATTATCTATATTCTGAGAAGAGCCACTGGTGCTGAGAACATTTCATAGCAAAGAAACATCCTGTTTGGTAAGTAGAGAGCATGTTTCAATCTCAAGCATGGGAATGCGTACCTCTTTAATACTTTTTTTTGCCTCATGTGTACCTTCTGTATAAAAACATACAAACATGGAATGGAGCTCTTGTTATTCATTGACAATTCGTGAACATGAAAGTGCTGTGAATATCTCAACTTCACATATTCCTCCAAGATCTAACATGTAGGACTGATGGCTGACATGCATATGTATTGGGGCCGCAACGACATATTTCCAGGGCATGCAGTATGTTCCCCCATTGAAGACCTTACCTGATCTCATCATATTGATCGTTATTCACTGTCCTGTTGGGTTAATTAGACTACAAATAAAAACATACTAAAAACATATTATTAATAGCGTTTGGCCAAGTGACCTACATATTATAAAACTAATATAATATTAAAAAAAAACATAAATATGTTTAAGAGAAAATCTCCCCATATACTACATTGTGGATGCTCTTGTGTAATTATGGAAGAATATTATATTTTCCTTTCAGGAAAAATAAAAACATTTATGGTAATGTTTTGTCTTTTCTTTTAGGAAAAAATAAACTTCAAATAAAGTAAGAAAATCAGGACAAAACCCTAACATGTCCTTCATTTGTTTGACATCCAAATCTGGTTTGCATACTCACCAGTAAACTTGGTCATCTTAATTAATCACCATTGTTGCATTTGAACTGTGTGATTGAATGTTTTCAGTTGCTCTTCAAGCAGCTGAGATTTAAGTGCTGCTAGAAGCCTAGGGCGGTCTCTGAATTCTGGACAACACATGCTTGAACTGCACAGCATCCAAATACATAGAGAAATCCATTATGACAGAAACTGGGATATAATAGTAAGAATATAACTAAGCTGTTATGACAGAAACTGGGATATTGTAAGAATTTAACTAAGCTGTTATCAAATGATTAAATTAACACATCGACTTGATGAAAATATAGCACAGTGGACACTTTTTTCAATTTACAACAGAAATATTTTCTGTATGGCTGAGATTTTATCCGAGGTCAAGGAGATTGGAGATCAAGCAACATTTTGACTTTGTAGTACCAGTAGTGTGGGAACTTTTGCTTTAACACCCCACATAGTGCTTAGCATCTGGTGCGTGGGTAATTTTTAACCCACCTTACGCCCAACGTTTAGCAATCTGGTGCGTGGATATTTTTTGGGCCCCAACATCAGGTGAGATGGGTCTTATTCTGATATCATGTTAAATTAGGTCTTGGGCCTAACTCACACTACAAAAGTTAGTTCAAAGGAAAAAGAATTGTCTAAGCCTTATAAAAGAGTTTACCCATCTCAATAACCATCCATGTGAGACTTTTTACTTTAACAAGTAGTAATGAGGAATCACAATCATAAAAGTAAGGTTGTATGAACTTATGAATCTCAATTATATATCTTAACGCGAGCTTCTCAAATAAAATTCTTGTATTGTAGATCCATGGGAGTGTAAGACATCAAGTTTCCTAATCATACACGAATTGATATTGTTAAAAATACAGTTAATGATATTCAATGAATAACATCAAAATTCAACGTTCAGTAAAATTGAATCTAAACATATGGAATCAAATAAGAAAGCATATCTCTCTCTATATATAAATAAAATTGTCACATCTTCATGTAATAGTAACTTTACTAATTAAGCTAATCTTCCCTTCCAATTAAGAAACATATTAGCTTCAAAAATCACGAAGAGCTAGGACAAGTTAGAGCTGATTCTTTCTTAAGCAAGTTCACGGAGACCGAGTAATTATGAGATGGCCCCGATATAATGATCAATTTTTTTGGTCCATTTGCCAATAATGCGAAACGGCTCAATTATAATTAAGGGATAATATACTTCTGATCCCTAAAGTATTAACTTCTTTTTGGTCCTTATACTACATGACTCTAACATATTTCATTTTTTAATTAATCAAAATATAAGTTTTTCTATTCCTTTAGCTAGAAAAATATATTGTATTTATTTTTTATTGAATTATATTACCATCAAATATGAATTAACAAGGCAGATTTTAACATATCAAATGAATAATTAAATAGTGAAATAATTTATAAATATGATAAATTTATGGATATTTTCAAATAGAGAGATTAAAAATGCAAAACTTGATTGATTAAGGGGTCGTTTTGTCGTTGATTTAGAGTTGAATTATACATATATTAAATTTTATCCAAGTAATACCATATTTGGTATTTGATCAGAAGTTACGTTACTAATGCATAATATTAATACTAGTGTTTTATTTGTAATTAAAAAAAATCAACATATCTAATATATGTATAAGTTTTGAGGAAATTCATATATTATTTTATGCATGATAGAATAATTCCCGCATAAAACAATCTGGATTCTACTTTCTAGAGTATATATCAATATCCTTGAATAAAAATAATACATAAATTCTTATAAATAATCCATATATTACTTACACAATTCTAACTAATTAATTACCTACCACCTTTAAAGATTTAATGCGCTCAATCTTATATTATAGGGATCAAAGTAAAAAGTTATTACTAATACTTGAGGGCCAATCAAAAATTAAATACTGTATAATTTTATATTGACTCCCACATGAAAAAAAGCATTTGATTATATGCTTTTAAATTAAAATAATTTTTTTAAAATATTTATATAAACCCAAAAATGTGTAAATATATAATTTCAAGCTAAAACCTTAAAAGTCAAAAGTCAATAAATAAATTTAAGAAAAAGTGTAAACATTTAATTGAGCTAAAACCTTAAAAGCCAAAAGTCCATTCACACATGTATCTATTAATTTTCTCACATTAAAAAGGCTTGTGACTTGTAAGGCCATTTTTTTGGGGAAAAATCTTGCCGACAGCGATTTTGACCCTGTCAAGTGTCAAGTACTACTCTGTTAAGCTACAAAGTGCTTCCCATTAATGGAAAATGGGGAAGATGGCATCTTCCTTTAATTTCTCTTCCTATTCCAAATCTGTTGCTCTGTTTGCATCACTCTACAGTCTTTATTTCCTCTTGATTTCTGCAAATGTGAGTGGATTTGAGTCACTCTTACAGCTCCTTCCAGCATCTGCTCCTTTGAGGAGCAAATCGGAATCTCTTTTTCAAGTCAACGATTTTGGAGCTGCCGGAGATGGGATTACGGATGACACTAAGGTAAATCCCCTTCATTCCTCTAAAGGTCCCTTAATTTTATCTGCATTCACTATGATTATGTGCTTCATTTAAGAGCCGGTGAAAAATATTTTATTTTCTTATTTGTTCATTGTGGATCATCAGAAATAAACTCTCTACTTGTGGATTATGCTGGGTATGTTATTGGTGTTGTTGTTCATTGTGGATTATTAATTGGTCAAAATAGTTGTATTTTCCATCGATATTAGGTGTTACAATACAATGACTAATGAAAGCAACACACTATTTTTCATGTGAAATCTTCAAAGGAAAGAGAACCCATGGCCAATCACCAACTTTTATTATTTCTCAATGAAAGATAGATACAGATACGCCAATAAATCCTGTTTATATAGGTTGGTAAAAAAACTAATCTTAGAATGTTAAGGATGTGCAACCCCTGCAGTCAGGCCCACAAACGTTACTATAAGGTTGTTATTGAAAGGATGATTTACTCATTCCTTTTGTACTGTAGTAAGATTGATACATTAAATTAAAAAAAAATGGTAAGGGTTTGGAAGAAGAATAGAGCATATATTTTTTTATTGTAATGAAAAAACTAAGCAAAAAAATGCTTGATTTGCTTGTCTTAGTACAACAAGAACAACAACATACCCAGTGAAATCCCACTAGTTGGGGTCTGGGGAGGGTAGAGTGTACGCAGACCTTACCATTACCTCGAGGAGGTATTGAAAATTTTAGGTCCTTATTGTTTGGTGAGCTAAAAGTTTTTGAGACTTTTTTATGAAGATGGATCACCAGAATGAGAAATACTTAGCTTCAGTTCATTTTGTGCTTTCAGTCTTTTAAAGATGTTTGGGATATGGCCTGCTCTTCACCATCACATGCAAAGATTGTCATCCCTGCTGGTTATTCTTTCTTAGTTCGACATATTAATTTTGCTGGTCCTTGCCGGTCAAAGGTGTCTATACGGGTGAGTGCCTAATTGAGATATTGCATCTTGTCTAACTCTTTTTTTCACTAAATGGTATTCAGGTGTCTTTTTCGATATACTCAAGATTGCAGGTACTATTTTAGCACCAAAGGATCCTGAAGTCTGGGATGACTTGAATCCACGAAAATGGCTCTATTTCTTTAGAGTAAAACATCTGACAGTAGAAGGAGGAGGAATTATAAATGGTATGGGCCAGGAGTGGTGGGCTCGGTCATGTAAGGTCAACAGAACAAATGTAATTCTCTTCGCCATTGTTTACAACGTGCTTTATGGTTCTCTTTCACATAATGAATTTGATGTTTCTTTTATTTTGCTAGCCTTGTCATCATGCTCCAACGGTCAGTTCTGCCTTTCCCTCTGTGATTTTAATTTTGACTTGTACATTAGATATCGACTTTCTTTTAGGAAAACGAATTTTATCTGATGCTTATTTTCGTTGTGGTTCATTAATTAATGGGAGTGCAGGCTTTAACTTTCCACAAATGCAACAACCTGAAAGTCAAGAACATAAAGATCTTTAATAGTCAACAAATGCATTTAGCATTTACTGGTTGCAAACATGTTACAGTATCACAACTCGTAGTCAAAGCCCCAGGTGATAGCCCCAACACCGATGCAATCCACATAAGTTCATCTACACAGGTCAATGTCAAGGATTGCACTATTGGCACAGGTTAGTTGATCTTTAGTCATTGCAATTGGAGAGACAGATCATCTGATCACTATTTGGCATTATCGTTGTTTCTAGTTGTAACTTTGCTCAACATGACTTGGATTACAATCTAACGAATACAATGAATGTTTTGGATGATAAAATTCGGATTTATGGTTCGAATAATGCATTTTATGGGACATAGCTATGTGTTTGCGGAGGTCAAATATAAGGCATTGTCTAGGGGATCTGCAATAGTGGACCAGTAGTTGTAGTTCAATTATGGTTAGTAAAATGTGAAGTATTTGGATACAATAAGCAGGTAAAATATATAAAGCCAACTCTTCTTTACGCCAGATCGATTGATACTCAGTTCGTTTCTTCTTTTTAAGTTTTTCTCGCTATTTCCGGATACTCCAGTTGAGGCAATTTCATCATCAACAATGCATTGATTTTGTATGATCAAGGATATCGTATTCACATTCGTGCCCCTATCGTATATTTCATTATCTTTTGACTAATGAAGAAACTGAATACAGGAGATGACTGCATATCTATTGTCGGCAATTCATCACGGATCAAAGTCACAAACATTGTGTGTGGGCCAGGCCATGGTATAAGGTAGAACACTTTTCTATTTTGTTGAAGTTACGTATAAGATGAAGTTTCTAATTAGTTCCCTGTTCTTTTAGCATTGGAAGCTTGGGAAAGTCAAATTCATTTTCTCAGGTTTACAATGTTCATGTTAACGGAGCATCTATTTCCAACACTGAGAACGGGGTTAGAATAAAGACTTGGCAGGTAATCTTGTTTCCATATGCGCATCAGATGAATCTTCAAAACCTCGACACCATTTTTGGTGATCATTCTGCACTATGTTTCATAAATATAAATTTGCTGACCTATGGTTGCATATCCTAATCGTGTTGTTGGTTTCCCCTTAATGCTTCTTCAGGGTGGTTCTGGGTTTGTCAAAAAGGTTTCTTTCGAGAATGTTTGGATGGAAAACGTCTCAAATCCTATCATAATCGACCAATATTACTGTGATTCTACGAAACCCTGTTCAAACAAGGTATGTTTTCTACTCCATTTCTTGATTCTCAGTTCAAATTCAGCTTCTTTGGCTGTTCTATAAATTGGTTGCGTGGAACAAGAGTTCGTTCTTGCATGTCCGTTCTGCATTTTAGCTAGGTATTTAGGTGAGCCTTTCTTAGCCAAGGCCATTTCTGTATTGAGCTTATGACAAAGGTCTGTTGACATAGTAAATTGTTGGCCTACTAGGGAATTAGTGAAGGTAGCTACATCCATGATGGAGTTATTGCTTGAGAACTAAGTGAATATATAATACCCCTCCGTTTTATATTGAACTTTCTGCATGACATGGACCACCAGATTAAAGAACATGTTGGTACATTCTATATATCTTAAGAGTCCTATTTGTTTTCTTAAACTATGTACTAAGTAAAAACCAGACAAAGAAATTGGAATGGATCTGATTAGCTCTGTATTAAACTCTTCTTTGATAATTACTTGTTACTTCTGGACTAAATGAAATTAGTAATTCACTGCTCAGCATCTAGGTAGAAGAAATAGACCATCAGCAGTATTCCATGTTTGTGTGTGAATGTGTGGGCTAAAACTAAGTGTAACTGGACTTGCGCAGACTTCAAATATTCGCATTGACAGCATATCCTTTATGGGTATTAAAGGAACTTCAGCTACAGAAAGGGCAGTAACACTTGCCTGCAGCGATAGCTCCCCCTGCAGAAAGTTGTACTTGGAAGATATTCAACTTACTTCATCTTCTGGGGATCCTGCAACATTTTTTTGTTGGCAGGCATATGGCACAACCTCAGGTTTAAATTACCCCCCTCCTTGCTTTCCCTGTAATGACGGCATGCTTCAGCCAAAATTTTTATCTAACTGGAGTCAATCGATTTGACGTCTTCTATTCTAATTGTACAAATGCCTGGACCATATATCAATTGAAAGCTGCTAAATTAATTGGCATTGATATTCATTATCCTGAACAAGGCTAGTTAACTTATCAAGCAAGTGGAACAGTTTGGTCCACGGCGTACTGATGAGTAGCTTGTCCAAGTACTGATGTTTATGGAAGAAATTGAGTGTTGATTAATGGATCTTTATTACTTCATTCATCTGTAAATAAAGTGCTTATTCCTTTTCATGAATCTTCATGAAAAAAGAGTATGATATCTAACAAATCGGATGACAAAACAGGAAATGCTTTCATATATATGTATGCTGTGAAGTTGAATCTTCTATTGCATCTCGATTAACTGATATTGCTCGATCACATAAGTGATGTCATTAGTAAATATCCTTGAAACGATAAACGCTGTGAGACTTATGAAGTATAGCGCCTGCAGAAAAATTACATCCGTTTGTAGATTCTTGTTTCGGGTTTTTATCTTTAACATCTCCACTGGAAAACTATATTACAATGTAATATACTCTATGAATCTCGTGTTTCTTCATGTGTTCACTTCTTTATATTTTGAATCGCTATACCAAAAATCTTGGCTCTGTTATTATGCGTTCCTTTCAGTAATGATGCTACATATCATTGTTTAAGAATTACCACAAAATATTAGAATCACGACTTTCTGGAGAAAAAAAATTGAATCTCAAATTGGGCTCTAGAAACTTCATTTGGAAATTGGAATATGGTCAAACCTACCCTTTTTAGAGTTTGAAAGACACAAAGGTTGCTGAAAGAAAATTGGTAGAACACCGCAAGTGATAAAATGGAATCCCAAAATTAGGCAGATTTAAGTTGAAAGTTGAAAAATGAGAGGGGCACCGGCATAGAGCCTGCCCATGCAGGCTCTATTGAATGTCAAAGTCAAAATCACATGTGCTGACACGTTACTTGCCCATGGCACATGATTTGAGTAATAATTTGCTACCTACAAAGCAACAGTCAGGCATTTATTTAGGTATAGTAATAAAATAAAAAGATGCCATGCCGATATTCAATACACGTCTATCCCCTTTCTTTCTTCTTAGATTCCTTCAAATCTGTTAATGGTCACAACAGCACGTGGGAATTATGTCTGCTCTGATACTATATTGAAGTGTATTCATTTAAAAGCTTAAATTGTTAAAGAGAATATACTTTCATTATTTAATTGCATTTTCAATGATAATATATGAATTCGAAATAGAATAAAAATCAGAATAATTAGCATTGCGCATGAAAGTGACAACCTTGAATCGCCAGAAATGGAGACCAAACATGGGACCTTTCGGTTTTAGTCCATAGCTTATGCCGCAATTTTTTCAAACTTCGCGGCATAAGAAACGCATTCGTGTGGGAAATTTCAACTACTTACAAGTTACAACCATTTTAATAGGCGACTCTCCTTCAGGCTCCATCTAAGTATTTTACCAATTTTATGTCTATCTGTTATATCTTGCCTACTTTTATTATTATTATTATTATTATTACTATTTTTCTCACGTATTTTGTCCTATTAATTAATTTGATAACATTAAACATATCATTAGTGACAATTTGACACTATACATCTAGTTGGACATTTTATCATCTACTGTTAACCAAGTGGGGGAAGAAAAAGGATCCCTTCAATTATAATTACCTTTTTTTTTTGGCTTGTTTCTATCACGTGATAAATGATTATCAAGCGCATAATTACAGAGCTTACCTAATTCCATGACACATTTTCTTTTGAGGTGAATTATGTAAATACTAAATTCTACACAAGTAATAGTAATAGTAATAGTGTAATACTATGATAGTTGGTTAGTAGGTACGTTATTAATATATTAATTAATATTATATTTGATTTATAGTTTAAACATAATGCATACATAAATCATGAGACAATTCAATCTACTTTTACTTTATACTAATATATCAATAACTTAATCTTACCTAACTAATTCATACAGATTACAAACACCCTGATTTAGCTATGATTTTTTCCTTCAAAACAAAAATAATTAGGTAGCTTTCCGGCGTGGATAAAGGGCAAAAAAAGTAGATGGGAATCATATTCCCCACTTTATCACTCATAATTATTGGAGTAATTACGAATCATAGAAGAGGAAAAGTCGTATCTCCTATATTGGCGTCTACCTATAAATATGGGTATCCAAATAGCCGATAGAAGCAGAGCACTATCAACTCAAGTGTTTTTCTTTCAGAGCAGAGCAAAAATTAAGCTAAAAAAAATGAGTAGTTCCTTGAATCCCCGTTACTACCGCACAGCCAAAGTGGAAGAAATTGAGAAAAAAACAGAAAGGCCGATGGAGTATTTCACTAGAGAGATACAGAGGCCTAATTCTACGAATATGAGGAAGCCGGCGGCAGCGCCAAAGAAGCTGGAGAGCAAGCCATCGGAAGATATCAATGAAAGTGCGGAGAATTTCATAAATAAGTTTAAGCAACAGCTGCTTCTGCAGAGGCTTGAGTCCATGGAGAATTATGAGCAAATGCTTAAGAGGGGAACATAACGACCTCTGTTTCATTTTATTTTTCTCAATTTTTCGCGTCTGTTATGTATGAATTGTTTCATTGTATTGCTATATGTGTATTGTGTGTGTGGTCAATTAGTAAGTCATAATTATAAATAACTTGTAGTAATATATAAAAAAAAATTATTACTCGGTCTGTTGAGATTTGCCTTCTTGCTGCCGTGCTTTACTGCGTCTTTAATTTTTGTTGTGCTGCTTGAGAGATGCATATTTTTCAACATAATTTACTTGCATTGCTAGTTTTCTTGGTACTAAAAGTGAAAGATCTTTCTAAAAGAGGTATCCCCTCCGTGCATTTGTTGGATTTATTCATACATAAAAAGACTCATTTCAAAAAGTGTATTCTTCTGTTTGAAAATTTATTTATTTTAAAAAGGTAATCATGAATCAGATCAAACTATTTTCATATTTCTTAAACTTCGTATCCAATCAAACTATATGCATATGGTAGATATGGCCTTTTTGATCTCATTCGTATTCCAAGTTCGTTAGTAATCGTTTACGGTGGGTGGATAAGCAGGAAGGGATCCCTGTGGTTAGACTAACTGGCCGTCCTTCTTCTCAAACAGGATTGGGTTTGAGCGGTATGCATTTCTTTTTTGTTAATGAGAGATCTGAGTTTAAGCCCATGATATGGAGTAACATTTGTTACTTTAACCCCAATTTGGAATTAATTTTTTTTTTGCAAATTCAAATTTAGTCGACAAAAAATATAGGATCTGTCTTTCTTGAATGATCCTGTTGTGAAAGAAAGACGATCCCTTTAATGCATATTAAAGGAGATTAGGGTATCTTTATCTTGTCTTGTCCTTTTTGAAAATGTGGTGTTGGAAATCAAAGGAATAAAAGAGGCTATTCTGTAACTTTGAACAACTTTTGAAGGTCGTATCAAAAGCTAGCCAGTACCCTAATTGGGCGTTTGTTTAAGTTGTAAATTGTTAACAAAATTCTTTAAAAGCTTTTTGGAAAGATGTTAAATTGTCCCAGATGATTTTATTTATGAAGGGTACTGTCTATACTAGCTACTAACCATTTCCAATTTCTGGCTTTTGGCTAGGCAGCCTTGGTAGCAAATTTGGGACGGAGGGAGTAGCAATTAAAAAAAAACATGATATTTAAAGCAGGTCGAGCACATTTTCATGTGCTTGACTCATTAAAAAAATATTGTATGTGAGAGACTTGTTGAAAATATAATTAAATATAAAAAAAATTCTACTTTTCTCTATACAACTTAAATTTTTAGATGAAATAATCATACATTCATAACGTCTACTTATGATAGTCGATAGAAGATCTTGATGATGGCATAGACCCCATTGGGCTTTTACGGAGATTACTCTGCCTCCCATTTAAGGTAGACAAAGAAGAGAGTATCATATAAGAACACAATAATAAAATCTCTTTGGAGTTTGGACTCAAACCTTCCGGGAGGGCCTGTTGCAGTGATGATATATTGAGTTGAAACTAGGCTGTCAAAATGAGCCACAAAAAAAAAACGATTCGTCTAACCCGTTTATATTTTAATGGAGGAATTGGGCTAAACTTTAATAAAAGCTAAATTTCATTTCATTAAGCATGATACATTCTAAACTAAAAGTTTTTATACGCATGATACATTCTAAACTAAGTTTTTATACAGATTACCATACTATTATCTATCCGGACCTAATTTGTTCAGCACAAGTTTATTTATTTTTAAATTTTTTTGAAACTAAATTTTTACATCGTTCAATGTAAGTACTATAAGAATTAAGTTATACAACATAAGTTGTGTAGTATTTTTTAAAATTTATCGTAATATTTAGAAATTGGAATTAAACTTTTTGAGGCATAGTATGTTCTTTATCCTTTTAAAGAAAAAAATCTGATAATTATTTTTCCCACGTCATTACCTGATTAAAAATTCATTTTGTCCTATATAGATTGATAACATTAAACATACCATTATTGACAATTTGATACTATACATCTAGTTGGACATTTTATCATCTACTGTTAATAAAGTGGGGAGATAGGACCCCTTTAATTATAATTACCTTGTTTTTTTGTTTGTTCCTATCACGTGATAAATGATATTCAAACGTTTAATTATAGAGCTTGCCTAATTTCATGACACGTTTTTGTTCCCCTAAAATACTCAGGGGTCACTTGGTATCTGACTTAGAGTTTGAGTTATGAAAATATTATATTGTGTCTACTGCCTAAGTAATATTATGATTGGTAACTAGTCAGAAGATTAGTTACTCAAATATAAACTAATATTATATTTGGTTTATAAATAAGAATCCACATAATTAATATACGTATAAATTATGAGAAAATTTTTATGTACTATTTATACCAAAAAAAAAGATAAAATAACTTCAACATAACTAATTCATACACAAAATGACAGAATAAATCATAAATTTTCTCATCACTAATTTATATATTACTACGCATATTCGCATAACTTTCACATGCAACAAACGATCCTAATTTAACTATGAATTTTTCCTTAAAAATTAAGTAGATGGGAATCATATTCCCCACTTACACAATCATAATTAGATTAATTACGAATCATAGAACAGGAACAGTTGGATCTCTTATATTGGCGTCTACCTATAAATATGGCCATCCAAAAAGCCGATAGGAGCAGAGCATTATCAGCTTGAGTGTTTTCTTTTTAAGAACAGAGCAGAAATTAAGCTAAAAATGAGTAGTTCCTTGAATTCCCTTTACTACCGCACAACCAAAGTCGAAGAAATTGAGAAAAAAACAGAAAGGCAGATGGAGTATTTCACCAGAGAGATACAGAGGCCTAATTCTACGAATATGTGGAAGCCAGCAGCACCACCAAAGAAGCCATCGGAAGATATCAATGAAAGTGCGGAGAATTTCATAAAGAAGTTTAAGCAACAGTTGCTTCTCCAGAGGCTTGAGTCCATGGAGAACTATGAGCAAATGCTTAAGAGGGGAACATAAGGAGCTCTGTTTTTTTTTTTTTTTTCCTCAATTTTTCGCGTGTGTTATGTATATGAATTGTTTCATAGTATTGCTATAGGTGTCTCATGTCATCTATGTCAATCAGTAAGTCATAATTATAAATAAATGGAAAATTATTATTGGGTTTTTTGAAATTTGCCTTCGTGTTTCTGTGCTTTACTGCATGTTGAATTTTTTTAGTGCTGCTTCAGGCATGCATATTTTTCACCATAATTTACTTGCATAGGTAGTTTGGTACTAAAAGTGAAAGGTCTTTCTAAAAGAGGTACTCCTTAGTTCTTTCAATAATTTAATTATGCGACACATTTTTCTTTCTGAGTCATCCTAGGAAGAACACATTTCAAAAGTCCATAAGGTGTGCTCTCTGATTTAAGCATTCACTTACTTTGTTTGTAAGTATAATTTTGATTCATATCAAGTCTTATTACTTAAACTAGTGAACATGTTCGTGGTTCGTGCGGTTATAAAAAGATTAGTTGAATTTACAATTAATTCTAATCCATTTAATTTAAAATGAAAGTAAATGTATTAACAATCATAAGCGTGAACATAAGATTTAAAAGATCGTCAATCGAAACTAATAGCAATAATTTGTAGATGGAACCATAGAAACATCCTTAAGATTTTTATTGCTCCTATGACAACCCTAGATACGATCAAATTGATTAGAAATTATTGTAACAGATATTTTATAAGAATGCATTTATTATGATCGAACTATTTTAAAATACTTTCACTTTCTTTTTTGTTTTTATGGGAAGCACCAACCGTAAATAGTTCTTTTGGTAAATCCTTCCTAATATAGTCATAGCCTCAAATGTACCTTTAACGTAAAAAAAAACTATTTTCAATAATAAATTCGTTTTAATTACATTATTAAAACATACCCCATTGAAGAATTGTAATAAGATATTAAAAAGTTAGTATAACACAAATTATATATTTTTAGCACATATGAAAATATTATTACTTAGTTGATTTGTAGAAAGTAATAAAAGAATATGGTACCGAATGCGTCTATGAAATATCTTTGGACTATTTAATAAATATATTAAATTATTAGCAAATAATAATAATAATATAACACTAAATAAAAATACTTCATCTCTTTCCATTTAAAATTATACCTTTTTCCAAACATATGATGGAATTCTCAATTGCTAAAAGTCTTTCATTTGCAATAATTTGAGAACCTTATAAACTTAAATACACAAAAAATTAAACAAATTTTTTATTACAAATAAAAAGGGAAAAAAAATAATCATAACTACAAAATTAGGAAAGGGGGTGTCCAAAAAAATATTAAAATTGATCTTAAAATATAAAGTTTCGATTATTACTACAAAATAAAGAAAGAAAATATTTTAAAAATCTTTAAGTTTGACTATAGGAACTTGATGAAATAAACCTCTTAGCATCTCAAAAAAATGTAGACAACTCCTCATTAGCTTTTCAAAAGCAAAGCTGACCACTTTTATAAACCAAATAATATGAAAGTACGAGAAAAGAGCGAATATTTAGAACAATATCATACAATAATTATAAAATATTTTCAAAGTTAAATTTTGTATTTTTGAGAAAATTCACATTATCATTGCTTTCCCCCAAAAGAGAAAATAATGAGTAACAAAAATACAAAATGAATGATATGTAGATAAACTTGATCAACATATAAATAAAAAGATAGTAAAGAAAAATGGAGATTGTCAAGCACTCATAAAAAGAAAAATGAACTCGATAAAAAAGTTTTTTGTCAAAAATAAAGAGGGTGAAATAACTATTATAACATAAACGGTTACTAGTTATATTGAGAAAGTGACTATTGAAATTTTGAGAATTTCATATAAACTTTAAATCAGAAACATA